>JAGVSP010004467.1:0-31817 GCA_022494985.1 Micrasema minimum
CACATTCAAATCAACAATGTTACAATCATCATCATCCCATGTCTGCTCCTAATGTGGAGCATATGGATTTCATTGAGGCATTAGACATGTTTTTTTAAATGTAAAACAAGTAATCGGGTCCCTTTAGATAATACTTAAGAGCCGACAAGATAATTCTCAGGGGAGAAAGTATGGAAAATAATGAGAGAGAAAAAGCATTGAAAAGAACAGCACAAAAAAGAAAAGCATCCATTCTCCCTGACTCTGCGAGAATCTAGAAGGGCTTATAATGCAGTATTATAATACGTTTTTGGTTTAATTTACACTGATCATTCTATATACTAGATCTACAGTAAAATAAATAATTATTTTCTAAGACTACCAAATTGCTAAAGTTTTACTTCGCTTGTGTTTTTCTGCGTGTAAGTCTCTTTGGCCACGCTAATCAAAAGGTCCAAGTTTTGCTGGCCTGTCTCGGCAGCCATCTTGCTCAGGAATCCATCCTGATTCTGCAGCAGGGCATAAGGATGGTCGAACTCCACCATCTGGCCGTGATCCATCACCAGGACCTTGTCGGAGTCCATGATGGTGTTGAGGCGATGGGCAATAGTCAAAACGGTGCAGTCGACAAAATTTTCTCTTATGGTTTTTTGGATCAAGTTGTCCGTGTAGGGATCTACGTTAGCTGTAGCTTCGTCTAACATTAAAAGTCGATTATTCCGTAACACTGCCCTTGCTAGGCATAGTAGCTGGCGCTGACCCACGCTGAAGTTAGACCCCTGATCCATGACATTGCTGTCTAAACCTCCGGAAGCTGAGAGAGCTTCTTTAAGCTCGACTGCATCCAGTGCTCTCCACACCGCCGCGTCAGAATACTCTTCAAATGGATCCAAATTCCTTCGCAGTGTACCGGAAAATAACACTGGATCTTGGGGTATGATTGAAATTTTCTTTCGCAGACTTGTAATTGAAATGTCCTTAGTGTCGATGCCGTCAATAATGACAGACCCTTGATTGAAAGCCAAACGGAAGAGTGCGGAGATAAGCGATGATTTACCAGCGCCTGTTCGACCGACAATACCGATTTTCTCTTTCGGTTTGAACTCGCAATTCAACTCGCGAATTACAAAACAATCTTCAGGTTTATCAGTGTATTTCATGTACAAGTTTTTGAAAACAATGTGTCCAAATTCAGGCCAGTTTTCGTGCGGGATTTTGTAATTAACAGCCATGATTTTAAGAGATTCTGGAGTTTTAGATTTTTTGTCTATTTCATCCGGTTCGATACCAGTTTCGGGGGGTAACAATTTGTATTCTAAAACTCTCTCTACCGACATCAGATTATTGGCTACTTCGGCTGTTTGTCGTATCCCCCACTGAACACTCGTAGTCAGATTCATGGTTTGAGTGATAGCGAGGCCTACTTTGGCTCCAAACATGGTCGTAGATATTAAAAGGAAACTAAAAGTAACAATAGCTCCTAATAAGAGGCACATAACATCCAACAGCTGGCCAAATGCGGAGCTAGTCGTGATGAACATGTACCAAGCTGAAGTGTGAACATCTTGATAGTAGTCAAACTCACTTTTAAGTATTTCCTGGGCTCCGAACGCCCGAATCGTAGCCAGGCCTTGAAGTGTCGCACTCAGATGTACAAACACGGGACTTCTCGCAATACCCTCCATCCGTTTAACATTCTTAGAAGTCTTTAAATACACCTTTCTGAGAAGCATGAAAATGAATCCGAGAAACGATATAGGAATGAGAAAGTAAACATTGACATAACAAGCGAGTGTGATAGTTCCTACCATCTGCAGCAAGATCTGCGATGCGTCTAACAAAACTCTCGGAAGGAACTCATCAACGGATCCCATATCTTTAGCAAATCTGTTCAATATTCTTCCACATGGATTGAGATGGAAAAACATCATGGGAGCTCGAACTATTCCTCTGAACATCAAATCGTGTAGCTTTTGCGATGCTCTCATGGCAAAGTCGAAGAAAGTGAAGGACCGCAGCAGTGTAATAAAAAGAGCCAGGATTAATATCCCCGAGTAAATATACATATGCGTGTGCGTAGATAAAAGGCTTCCTAGTTCTGGTGGGTTGCACCAAGCAGAGTTGGAATTGACATGTGTACCATTCGCTGAGGTATGTGTCCCAGGAAAATACACAACAGTCTGATTGTCAAAATTGTTTGAAATATAATGCGATGAATTAGGATACAGATTACTGAGGCCTGATGTTTGGTTTATTTGCGCCATACGCGAGTAGTAGTCACGTGTCTCCTCTTGTGATGTCCTGAAACAATAAAAATCAATAGAATCTAGGTTTGTAATTGAAGCATGTCAAAAGAATAAAGTTGAAGCTGACTCAAATAAAAAGATTGGCTTGGTCACAGTGTTGTCAAAGCAATCGGCAAAGCGTATCTGCAGAGCAATACAGAGACTATCCACTGGCAAGGCACGCCTTTGGTACCAAGAACATTTTACTAATAATAATTTATTCCAAACTTTGAGGTGAGAAATGCAAGCCTCTAAGGTTTATACAAAAAGAATAGAATATCAAAACATAATAAAATATACATGAGCTTAATTTCAGACATGATGATGTAGAACAACTTACCAAAATGACATCCAGAAGTCCGCCATGGACACGAAAGTTTGCGCTATTAAGAACATGCTGATAAGGAGGGCTAAGGTGAACCAGTTGGTATCCTGCCCTGACGGTACTGTAGTCCAACGCTTCCCTTAACAATGTTCTTGGAGCTAGCCTCTGCTATGGCGTACTGCTCTTTGTTGATCGTCAAACCAATCTTCTTCGATCTCAATTATCAGACTCCGTTGCATGGCGTTAAAATTTAGATCTACATCGACTGCTGAAGATATAGAATTCTGAAAATATAATAATAATATCATAGTAGAAAGCAGGAAAACGTAATGACTATTCGTTTAGAATGGGTAAATTTTATGTAGAACGAATAAGCATTCATCGGTAAAGCAATTTATTGATTTACTGCAAAGAATGGCATTTATTCCATGAGGTTCGTCATAAAAATTTTTCATTGTAAATTTCTAAAATTATTAATATAAAAACTTAAGGAAAATATCATAGTGTTTTAACTTTTTTCATAAAAATTGTGTATACCAAGGAGCTGCTCAATGTCGTGTGACTATTATCATATCCGCCAATAACCCCGACTAAATTAAACTAGTAAAGTCATCATCAAAAAAGGACCGGAGTCAGATTTCATCTCAATGCGGCTTTTTAGGCCACAACTAATGCATCTATAGGTATACACAGAAAAAAATATTAATCATTATCGGCTAAACACTGAATCGATATTGAATCTGGTTCTGGGTTCAAACTTGACGAGGGTTCTCCTTATTTTCTTCTCATTTTTTAATCTCCTCTATGCATTTTCACTGGCATGGACGTGATTGGTCGGTTTCAAGAGACGGGCGTATTGAAGAGAGCTGGTTACACATCGTCGTGGGTAGGATGCCCTGCATCCAATTTTACCCGTATGAAAAATTTTAACTGTGAATATATCTATATCTATTTGTGGATTATTGCGGTTACTGATTTAATTCTCTATGCTCTAGAAATTTAGAATTAAAAAAAAACACTCAAAAATGTTCCGTTATCTAAGTATTCTTAGATTTGTAATTTAAAACCACGAAATGGCTTACTTAAAACAAATTTAGACTTTTTTTTTTTTTTTTTTTATTTTTTTTTTTTATTTAACTAAATGAGTTTTATTTTATAATTTTAACTTTTTTATACAATAGCGTAGGTACACTGGGGGTTTTAGTTGCTAAGAAAGCAATATCTTCTAACCACCCAGAAACAGAGATTCACAGTTTAGTTCTTATAACGGACATTTTGTTGATTTTATTGACTGTATCTGACGTTTTTCTAAGTGACCATCTCAAGACACTTTTCTGGACCCATGAAGCCACTTTTCGACAAACATAATAGCTCAAAAGTTTATTGTTGTATCCTTCTCGAATTTAATTTTCGGGTGGGATTACACATTAATAAATTCTGGGATGCCAATGAATTAATAAATAATATAATGACATTTTTGAACGCTTTGTCAAATACTTGTAGTCAAATTACGGAGATTATACCCATGCTGGTGTCCAATATCAGTATTATATTAAGATATCCCAACTCTAGATGACAGCACGAAGCTCTGGGTAAACGAATTTGTGGAGGTAGTGTTGGCAATGTTTTTAGCTCGTTCGGGCATCTGACTTGTATTTGGCTATGGGTTTAAAGTGGCCCTGAGTATGTTAATTATCAACATTTCATCAGTCCGCCTATCATCTGAATATTAACCATATTTACCATTTTTGTAACTTGTATATATGTGAACTCGCGTTCCGGAATGAGCACATTACATGTGATTCTTTCTCACTGGGTGAATTACTGTGTGAAGAAATAGGGTCTATCCTTCTTCCACTCTAATGGCGTGTCCAGAGTTTCTAGGTATCTCGTTGGATATCATAATATTATCAACATATAATAAATGTCGGTTTGGTCTTATATTGGGTTTTCATCTTTTTCTTTATATATACTCTTTTCTACGTTTGTCATTTCAACTTTTCTACCTTCTTTACATTCTTTCATGTTCTTTATTGTTTTATAACTTAGTTTTTTTACTTATAATGGAGCATATACTTTAATTTAATCAGGCTCTCATATGATGAGACTGACTTAAAGTCTCTGTTGCTCTAGCTCACGATGTGGTGCGCTCCTCTCCTCAGGTCCTACGTAGCAGCTGCTACGTGGGTGAGATTGCTACTGCAGCGTGCAGGGGCGCTTGGTGCCGACTACCCTTACGCATCATGGTCAAACTTAGGTGGGCTGGCCCCTTACTGTGCGCGTACCATTACAGGCTGTTAACACGGGATTGTGGTCGTCCCCCATTCAGCGTAGATGTCCGGTGCTATCCTGGCAGCGATATCACATGCCCCCTCCTAGCGGAGATGGCAATGTTTAGTGTCCGCGCGGTATTTGTGACTCATTAATACATGATAGTCACTGCAAGGTTCATTACTAATAGTCTTATGGTATATGTCTTTTAGAGATTTACAGCACTTAGAGTGTTGTCAATAGGCAATTATTAGCCATTATTTTATACTACTCCACAAACTGTCTCCAAGCTACATTGTCATAATGTGTTGGTCAAACAGTGGAGTCCTGGACGCCTGGAAGATATCATAGTTGCCTTGAAATTAGGCAGACTAGGATTAAGGCTATTGTGTTATAACGCAGACTCAATTTTGAATATAAACCTTATTCAATTCCTATTATAATTCAATGAAAACAGCCACTTATTTGAGGCAACAGGATACTACTTCTTTATTTTGGTTATTTATAAAAATATCCTGAGTAAAATGAAGTGCTATTTCCGTCTATATGCTGGGTCAATTGGCAGCAGGTATATTTTAAAAATAGTATTTATATAGGGAACCGATCAAATTGTTTATTTTTTTTATCGGGGATTTAGCAGAGGGTAATTTTTCTATATAGATTTATTAAACACCTTTTTGTTACTTTATAACTTTTGACGGGACGAATTTTATCGCCAGCGCAGTATGAGGACAAAATGTATTTCTAACTCATATTGTATATCAATATATTTTATGTTTAAATTAACGAAAAAATATATATATGATATTATTATTTGTTGTTCATGTTTCAATTGCCAACTAAGAATGGTCGTTTTTTTATATTATATTATGTTTTTATACAAAATAAAAAATGATTCTACCTAAGCTCATGTGGTTTATTATTGTGATTTTTTCTTTATGTTGTCTTGGATTAGTAGAATATTCGTGTAAATATAAATAGATAGACAATAGAAGAAATTCAAGTTTTGTCTTTGTGAATTTTGTTCAAATCTGATCATGCTAACACAAAATATTTTTTCTATCTATTAACTGGCGGCTACTGGTATTCAGTACATTGCAAGATTGATCCTTAGCTCTCTGTCCTCCAGATAAAGACGCCCCTCTTTTGCTAGACTATGTCTAGGTCTCCAAACGCAGTCATGTTCAATAGCTCCTCTGCAATAGCGCATACACGGACCACTTTCCTTGTACTGCTAAATGTATAAAATTATTTACCTTGGAACTTTCATTGTGAATCGTAAAATTTTGTTGTATTAAAAACGATTTGAGAAGTAAGCTCCGATCATGACTGGGGAGCCCTCAAAACACTCGACAAATAAGAGCTCGTCTGAATTACGAGCATTATCGAATTATTTTTTTCTTCTTTTTTTTGTTTGTTTATGCAATTATCACGTGTTATGTTTTTGTCTTCTCGAAGCTTCGTACTGCAGGACTTGTGACTTAACTGGATACAATATCTCCAAGTACATGTATCACACATCCTCATTTTCGACAGGTACACATACTTTTCACCTCGAAGATGGCTGCCTGAACTGTGGCCCAAACGTCGGAGCAGTCAAAAAACATGAGGTCTATGCTGGAGTTATCCGCAGAAAAAACTAGCAATATAAAATCAAGTCTAACGACCGGTGTAAAGATCTAAGCCACTGCACTGCTTATTATTTTGCCTATGATGGCAAGTAGATTGTTGTGGTGGAACTAATATTATTTGTACTTGCTTCTATGTCTGCCTTCTGCATCGTAACTTCGTTTATGAACTGGTCGACCGTTAGTGATTGTGGACATACTAGGCCTTGGCGAATTCGTTACCACCCCCCTCCCACAGTTTGAAACCACCTTACTGGTTAGAAGAATGTTTTTGTCTGTGGGTTGAGGTTGGAATTGAACTTACCTGTTTTTTTGTGTTTGAATATTTAACGTATATATAGTTTTTATTGTAAAAAAAAATCATATGATTTATCACGATATCTTGTGCTGTTTGTTCCAATGCAATGTGCGCCTTATTACCATTAGGTGTGCCATGACAGAGAAAGCTCTGAGTAATGGTAATAAGCAATTTGCTGACAAATATACGAACATCTGAATTTCCATACGACTGGGTCTCATAAGCATGTACATATCATAGTTCAAAGCAAGCCTCCGAACACCACGACATCCTGGCTCCGGGTATGAAAAACAGAGTCCGTATGTAGTTTCTTAAGTGAGCCTCGTAATAGTGGCAAGTTCTCACGTTAGCTCGTAGCTTGAAGTAGGGGATACTCTTCTATGAAAACTTAATACTAGAAAACAACTAAAACTCTAAATTACAAAAAAATAACATATCACTTTAGCTACATCATGTATATCGACGGTGGAAAGGGGAAAATGATATCCTAGCATACTATAAAATAGACCATGTCGCTTATGCACTATTTTCTTTAGCGCTTATATGTCGTTAGAAGTACTTTTGTTCCTTTCAATCATCGATGTGTATCGGTTATAAAAAATAGTTAGTGTTTGTAAAACGAGTTTTAACTTTTACGATTAATGGTACTGTAATTAAGCGTCACAGTGTTCGGATACATGGTTGATGTTGATTTTCTGATGTTCTTCGTGCCCAGGTCTCATAGTATAAGTTGTATTTGTTATAATAGGATTTTATACGATAATAATAAATTTTGAACATGCCGATATAAGTCATTTAACGCCACTGTTCAATCATCTACTTATAGCAATCGATAAAATCTTACACATCACACACTAAGTAACAGCTTTTGAAATATTTAATATGTTTTTTTCGCCTTAGCTGTATAAAATGTTCCTAAGGTGATGATTTAAAGTATCTAGTTTTCCCTGACATGGCGACAATATTTCAAGACTAATAAATAGATACGCATCCTAGTTTCTGACCCGACTTGGCCTCGATTTACTGCTCGCAGCTTTCCTTTCAGCAACATCTAATATATTCTCACGTCGCCAACTGTCAGCAGGATTTGCCTCTGATCACACCTCTGCCTGAGCCTTGTTCATCGCAGACTCACGCCACACTCTTTACCTCCCTCCTTTTCCCTACTCCTCCCTCCCCTACACCTTCGGTGATAAAGTTGTCACTCTAGCTGCTCAGTATTTCGCTTCTGATTCCTCCGCCCCCCCCCCCTCTCACCGTTACAATTCTTACTAATCGCCTTGTGGCATCCAAACGTCAATATAATCATCAATCTCTGTATCTGTTTATATCCAATATTCTTGGTATCATCCTTTGGCTGACTTATCATCATATTATAGATACTATCATTGATTGTTTTTTGACCGGCTTTTATTCAAAATCATTGAGCATTATTATACGGTTTTCGTCTTTTGTTTATACGCATTGTTTATTTTCATTCTAATTACATGTTATTATTAGCTCAATTATATTATTATTAGTTAGTATTTCTATTTATTACTTTAGTCTTATCTCTTAATTGTGTCACCTTTTTAGAGATTATGGATTATCATCTATACAAGCCTTTTTAGTATAATATACCTGTATAGTTTAGCATATTTTATTAACATCGTTTAAATTAGGTTCTTCATAGCTCATTATCAAACCCCTTTATTGATCTTATTCCATTTTGTTGTTATATAAGTGGAATAAACTCAAGTTTTAGCCAGGTGCCATTGATTTTGGATTAATTAGGCCAGTGTTTCTGTGCAATTTCCTGCATGTATAAGCTAGATAGTATTGAAGCCCTCCTTGAGCGCGGCTGATTCTACTCAACATATAGCTCTGCTGCTTCTGCTCGGGGTATTAGCTCATTGTGAGACATTTGAAGAACTGGACTGTGCCCATTAATGATGTTGAAATATGTTGCTCACTACGAAAAACATATAAAAAGAAGGAATAGGACTTTAAAAGGATATGCTCACGTTTGTAAAATATAAACTCATTTTGGCCGTAACGCACATTTTGGTGCGGGTGCCCTCACGCGGTCATCGTTAAGTATAGGGCAATATGATTTATTTTCCAGCTTATGGGTATTCCTCTTAAGACTCATTATTGCATATTTATTTGAACACAACGAATATATTGGTAATATGATAAATAAATATAAATAATAATAGATAAATACTTTGGTAAATTATAATACTCACATGTCGGCCGGAATGTTTGCTTGTATACCCATAATAGTCGTCATAAAGACCAGTGACGAAGAACACGGACATCATTCTGGATAGTTGATTAGTAACAAAAAGACTGATTAAACAGCCTCTAACAAAGTTGTTCTTACGACCATTTGTTTAAACCAACCTAATATATTGAAAAAAAGGTAGAGCTTGTTAAGAGACAAAGAATTTGGTTAAGCTATATAAATATTAAAGTAATCGCATATTTTATTATAGCCATACGCTACGTCACCGTAGGCCCTCAACCTCTTACTGCAGATCTAATCTTACATAGAGAGTTATGATTCTGAGAATTACAACTCTAGTGCGATTGATTTTATTTTACACATGTTTAGCTTTATATGATTACCAAGCATAGCTGTGTTTTATATAAAGTTGAGTTATCTCGTGAGTAAAATGTCAAATTATAAAATGAAGCAAGTAGGCTTCAGTGTGCGCTTATTCTGTTTTTTTATCTAGGGTAAGCTCATACCTTGCGGAGTTTATTCCTTATGAACTTAAAATTAAGTTTGTTCTCTACGATAAATTGACTTAGTTTGATCAATACGCGCAATGTTTGCACTTTTTGTACCACATGTCAGTGGATAATCAAAAACACTTTGGTAAGTAAATTATATTTTGCAGTCAAAATACAATATTTAGTCGTAGAAAAAATAGTCAATTACCACAGACGTGAACTGTATAAATGCTCTCAATGATCATCTGGTAAATATTCATAAAATGTGCTGATATAAATATCTAATTACTCTAGTGCCTTATATTAGAGGGAAAATTAGAGGATTCTTGTTTGTATGGATAAACAGAGCTGGGTCCTCGTGACCACGTTTTCTAGATAATATTTATTATTATTATTATTACTTTTTTAGGCAGGCATGCGTTTTGTGCTGGTTACTGCACTACATTTTTTTTGTACTGCTTCTTGTTGCACTTCTGCCCATCTCCTAACGATTTTTGAACTGGGTAGAGCCGATTTATGGATGATGTGCCAACCTTGCGCCATGCGACATTTTATTCCAGTCTTTGAAACCTGGGCTACCCCTTCACTCCTCCCCCCCCCCACCTAAGCCCACTATTATACAGGCAGTTTACTAACCACGTCTCCTGTGACATCATGAAGTAACAGGTTCACCGTTATAGAGCTTAAACACTCGTATCGTAACTACTGTGTGACGTAGGTGTCCAGATTCTGCATCTGTGCGCATAATTCACACTACGATTTTTTCCACCACTAGTTCTTCGGCACGCGCATCATCCGCGGCCCGGTTTACGAGAGTATAAACTACTGTATACGAAATGTTCCGACAGTATTTTAAAACGTTATAAATCATCTCAACTAGTATCTATATATGATTGGTAATTAAATTACAAATATTTTTTTTATATACTTCTTACTATGAGCGAATATGTAATTATAATGTTTATTATAGATAATATGAACATGAGATGCCTTAGTATCGGAGAATCTAAATTTATCGAATAACGACTATTACAGAAATGTAGTAATGTTGCCCATAATTGTTAAAAATTCAGGTAGAAGGTTTTCTTGAAAGATATTCATAATTTGTTGCCCTATTAAAATTTAATTATAAATTATTAATATAAAATAATGCTTTAAAATTTTTATAAAAAGACTCGTATAAGGGCATGTTAACATCGGTTTTGTACATTTTCAATAGATTCGATAAATCTCTCATCATAAATCGTTATCAGATCTGTAAATATCAATTAAGTAGAGTACAATAGTAAGTTTTTGCCTACATTTTATGTGGCAGTTGGAGGGTGTATTGTTATGGTCCGACCATGATCGTCTAAGTTCTGCCGCATGCCTACAGACAGTAACTGTGTTGTTATCGATTGATTTAAAAGGTTAAAAATTCACACCGCCGCATTGTTTTTCTTTGTGTCAGAAGCAGTTACAAGAAAAACTGTGGCTTAGTGTCAGCAGCTATGAAACGTGCCAGTAAATTTGTCCCGTATAAAGTGGGTCCAGTTAGGGTTGGACTCGGTCAGGAGTAGGCAATTACACTATTTACTCTCCATTGGACAGAGGGCGTGGAGCCTGGTTTAAGGCTGTAATCTCCCAGAGCGGATACATACTTGGAGTGACCTGACTCCCGGATAGATAGATCTCTGCCCCTGAAGTTCTGCTACTCCGCCTCTCATCGGTCCTACTTCATCATGTTTAGACTGGACAATGCTAGAGTGAAACGCGATTGGACAAACCCTGCACCCGCATCTGCCGCCATCTCTCCCCTATGTATATGCGCTGACACGGCTTCTTCTTCCCCATCATGCTCATATAAATGATCAAATATTACAATTTACTATTTATCATTCAATGTATTTATTTTATTTCAGGTCTATTTAGTAACTTCTTACAGCAAAAAATGCTCAATTCTATTCTAATACTAAAATCTACAACTAAATACTAAATACAATAATAAATCTATTCATGACAATAGATAGTTATGTTAAGTATAATGATATAAAAAGTATAGAAAGGATAAATTAAAAGCTTAGAAAGTCACTCTTCCTTATACGGATGGATGTCACTGTGCGTGTCAATAAGTCGACATCAGAGGTGTGCGATTAGTAATCAAGATTACTTCTACACAAAAAAGCTAACCATTGGCAGGGTATATAAAGACAATCGATGCTGTCTTTGTCCCAGAGAGATAGTTTTTATCAGGTACTATAACGACCTAACATCCATCAGAATTCTGGTTGTAGCAGACACTCAATCCCCTTAAAAAGAATAGAGAATCACCCAAAGTGACATGTCGCTTTCCTCCATATGACTGAAAGCCTAGCATCCTTATCAAAAGTGGTGTTGGATAGAGCCACGGATTGTAATATCCATATTCTATATTCGCATATTACTCGAGTTCCAGTACTCAATTTTTCGTTATACAGGAGTGACAAGATCTAGCCTAGAACAACCCGATAAATGAGTGTTCATGTGACATCAGTTGTGGAGTCATTATGTTGTATTATGATATATTATGACTTTTTTGTCTGAGCTGAAAAAATCATTTTTTTATCTTCTTCATAACTAGCTTTGATTAATCATAAATCTCTGTCTATTAAGTTTAAAATCTGCATACAATAGTTCCTTAATAGAAATGCGTTTTTTTTTTTTGTTTTCTCTTCATGGATAGGAATTAGTTTGGTTCGTAATAATAATTATATTATGATAAAAATTCACAAATATCTAATATCGAATAAATTAGACTCAATTTTCTCGAAACTAGTGTAGCGTCAAATCAAAAAAATTAGATTCTACAAATCTGATCTCCTCCTCAAATATGACGGTAGATTTGTCATTGGTCGCCTTTTGGTCTATCGTAGTTTTTTTTTATCCATCCTGTTTCACGGTAATAATTCAAAATGTTAACAGGTACTTGATGAGTGGTCCGTTTTAAACTCTTCGAGAAATAAATAGAAAGTAGAGATAATAAGGTGTAGTTACCCTACCCTACAAGGAAAGCCCCACTCATTCCCTAGACAACTAAATAATCGATTATCTGCCCCTTTATAGACTTTTGAGTTTTTTTCAGTCAATAGCACAACTCTCCCGGTGGGGCCTCTTGGGGGGGGGGGAACCATGAGAAATGGACTGTGCCTTGATTGAAATAGTAGCCACGGGAAAAACTAAAAAAAAAGGGAAAGATTTAAAAAGGTTTATCCCCAGCTTAAAAAAATTAAAAACCCTTTTTTGGACCAATTTTTTGTGTGCCTGCTCACGGGTCAACGTAAGTATGGGGAAAAAATAGTTTTTTTCCAGCTTTGGTTTCCTTTTAAGACTTTATTAAATATTTATTTTGAACAAAATTTGGTATGATAAATAAATTTAATAATAAAAAAATACTTTGGTAAATTAATTCACTGTGGGGGAAAGTTGTTTTAAACCCAAAAAGTGTCAAAAAGACCATGACGAAGAACACGGATATTCTGGTAGTTGTTAGTAAAAAAGAAAAAAAACGCTCTAAAAAGTTTTTTCTGGGACCTTTTTTAAACCCCCCCAACCAAAAATTGAAAAAAAGGGTTAACTTAAAAAGATGGGAAAGGGGCAAAAAAAATTAAAGAAACCCAATATTTTTACCAAAAAGTACTTAAATTCCCCATAATCTATACTAGATTTAAACGGGAAATTTAAACTTGAGCATTGATTTTTTTTACACATTTAGTATCTACCAGAAGCTGTTTTATTTTTTATTTATCTTAAAATGTCAAAATAAAATGAACCCAGAGGTTTTCTTTGGGTCTTTTCGGGTTTTTTTACTGGGCCATTGCGGGTTATCCTTGAACTAAATTAAATTTTCCCTTCTCGAAAATTGATATTTTGAACAATTTTGCACTTTTGTACAGTCAGGGAAAATCAAACCTTGAAGAAATTTTTGCAGTAAACTTTACAATTTTCGAAAAAAAAAAGTAAATTTTACCACAAAGTGTGATAAAGTAAAGGGGAAAAATTTAAATGGTGTAAAAACATTCTTAGTTAAATTCGAGAGAAAAATTTAGGAATTTGGGAAAAAAAAAGGGGGGAGGACCATTCTTTTATTATTAATTATTAACTTGGAGGGGGCTTTTCTGTCCCTCATTTTTGTGTTTTGTTTCCCTTTTACCCAAATTTTTTAAAAAGGTTGAGTAGTGGGGGGCCCCGGGGGAATTTTTCCAGCGAAAGGGAAGTTTTTTTTTGCCCCTTACAGGAGTTTTCAAAAGTTTTCCCCAGCGAAAAATTCCCCAAAAAACTAAACTGGATAAAAATTTGGGGTTTTGATTTCATGGCGTAACCAAAAATTTTTAACCAGTTTCGGAGGTCACCCACAATTAATATACATTCACAGTTAAACTTAAAATTAAATTTCGGAATTACAAAAAATTTTTTTTTTTAAAACTTGGGGGGAAAATTTAAAAAAAAGTAATTAATTGAAATAAAATTTGTGAAAAAATTTCCCCTTTAAGTGTAATGTTGCCCAAAAAAAAGTAAATTCCAATTTTATAATTTTTGGGGTTTAAAATTTTTTAAAATTTTATAAAATTGTTTAAAATTAAAAACTAAAAAAGGGAAATCGGGTTAATTTTCTTTAAAAAAAATTCCCCAAAAAAAAATTTAAAACTAAAAAATTTTTAATATGGCCTTTTGGCATTGAGTTATTTTGGGGATGCGCGTTTGGAAAACCAAAAGTAAAGGTTTTTAAAGGTAAAATTCCCACCCGAGTTTTTTTTTTAAAAACTAAAGAAAATTTGGTTTTTTTTTTAGAACAAGAAATCCAGTAAACGCCCTTTAAATTGGGTTTTGGGTAAAAGGAAAGAATTCAATAATTTCCCCGGAAGGGGGGAAAAATAAAGGGTTCCCCCGACACGAGCCAAAAAGGAAAATTTTTCCCTAACGCCCCTTTTTGTCCACTGTTGCAAAGGGGGAAAAAGGTGACAGGGGCCCAGCGGCAAAGAAACAAGATTACTCTACAAAGAAACATTGGCGGTAAACAATCGTGCGTCTTTGTCGAAGATATTTTATCGGACTAAGACCTCATCCTCAAAATTTTCTTCATGGATAGGTATTAATTTTGACTAGGAATAAATTATATTTGATAACAATTTGCCAAACATTATTGAGTCATAAATTCGTACTCAATTTTCTCAAAAAAACTATGGGTCAAATCGAAAAAAATTGATTTCTACAAAATCGACTCCAAATATGACATAAATTCATTGGTCCCCTTTTGACTATTGAGTCTTTTTTCAGTCCAGCCAACTCTACCAATTTTTTTCAACAAGCTAAACCGCAATTTTAAGATTGTTTTTGTGATAAAAATACGGATGAATTTACGATTATGTACGCGAACAAATGCCTTCTATGTATTATAATTGTCATTGTTTCCATCACCCAAACCAACCAGAGTCGGCCCAAATAACAGTAATAGGGTATGTTAGTTTCTACCCCGATCATTATTCATTAGTACCCTACCCTGTATGGGCACCACCATGAGCAGGATTAGCATGCCCAGCAGCCCGCACATGCCGACCACCTGCCACAAGAAGTACAGGGTGACGAGGCCGGCGGCGGGCGCCACCCAGATGTAGTGCAAGAAGGCGGACGTCATGTCAAACCGGTTCACGTCGTTGGACAGCAGGTTCACCACCTTCCCGGGGGGAGACTCGCCCAGGGCACAGCGGGACAGACGCAGAGACTGGAAAACAAAATTAAATTAGATATTATTGATATCCCAACAGAGACAGAGAAACTCTGGAAACGAATGTGGGTTATCTAGGCGTTTACAGGGCTTATGACCTGTCATTGGCTGGGTTAAGTGGCCACTTGACGTACTACAACATTCCCCATTCCGCCCATCATCTGATAACCATATATGGCAAATTTTGGAAACTACTATATATATATTGAAATCGTCTTCGTCATTCCGCTTTACAGAATTTTTCTATGCTGGTGTCATCTGTTGAGAAGATTGTAAAGCATTTTATTTTTTTGGCAATCATCTTTTATTAGATGATTTGTCTACAAGTATTTGTATTCATTTAAAAAAAAAATTGTTGAAAATTAAATTCATCATCATACCATATCCGCTCCCTATGTGGAGCATATGGCTTGGAATGCTCTCCCACCAGAAGTGCGCAACTATGAGAGTGAAGTGATGTTTTGAAAGAAACTTAAGACCTATATGTTCTCAAAATCTTTTGATTAGTTTTGACAATGTTATTTTCTACTCAGAAATTGAGTTTTCACTCACTTTAAATTTCCCGAGCCGTTAAATTCAATATTTAAAGCGCCCTTGAGGTATATTTATACGAAAACGGCGCTATATAAATTATCCATTATAAAAATAATATGGAATCCACAATCTGCCTCCAGGCCAAGCGATCGGCCGCCAGCTCCCGTGCATCCTCCCAAGTCAAGTCCACGTCCCGCAGCTCTGACGCAAACTGCCGACGAATTGTCAACAGTGGACGACCAGGACGCCGAGAACCTGATGCCTTGTAAAATAGGCAACCATGGATAAGGCTCTCGGGAGGGCATACTTAGAATACACAGAAAATTAAATTAATATTGTTGTAATACTACCCAGGAAACGCTGAACTGGACTTGTAAATTAATATTTTCTATGAATGCACAAAAATAAAACAGAAGATCACAAGATCGTCGGTTTAATCCGTTTGTAAATTGGATGAGTAATAACAGAGACACAATTTATTTACAGATAAATCTTGTTAAAAAGATTACCTGGTTAAAATAAAGTGAATTTTTTATTTTATTCGAGAGACATCTTCAGGCGCCTTCTAGTAAGTAATTAAGTTCGGATGAGCCTTACCTACACCATTAAAGTTTGATTGCCAAAAATGCTTAACAATCTTCTCAACAGATGTCACCAGTTAGAAATTCACTTAAAATGTGATATTACGAACGCGAGTTTAATATACACCGTGTCCCACGATGAGACCGCGAAACTCCAGAGGGTGATTATTCATGATATTCTGAGAAAAAAATCTTAATAAAGTTTTTCAAAAAACTCAATTCTAATTTATTAAAAAATATATTAAAATATGAATAAAAATTCACGCGTGTAATACCGTCAATTTTTGAACTGGCTCACACCACGTGACCTGCACCAATAAGCGCGAAGAAATCACATATTTTTGAAACATAAACTAAAGATTCAGATATGAAATTCGAATTTTGAATGTCCGTACAAGGCGTACCAGAGCGGACCCCCCACTCCTCCCCGCCCACCGCCACCCCGCCGCCGCTAGCACTTCAAACAGAAGCCAGTATTACATTCGTCCCTTTTTATGAATACTTTTTTAAAATTAATTATTGGAAATGCCCGGATCAAAAAACTTTATAAGGATTTTTTTCTCAGAATACCATGAACAATCACCCTCCGGAGTTTCGCGGTCTCATCGTGGGACACGGTGTATACAAGTTTCAAAAATTTATCATAATAGTTATCAGCTGATGGGCGGAATGGGGAATGTTGTAATACATCAAGGGGCCACTTGACATACCAATGACAGGTCATAAGCCCTGTAAACGCCTAGATAATCCTCATTTGTTACCAGAGTTTCTCTGTCTCTGTTGGGATATCAATAATATCAGAGATACAATCATTTAAAGTTTGATTTTTGTATAGATTTGGTATGATAGGCGATCGGTGACGTATGCGGAATAAAAACTATAAATGATTGTATCTCGCATATTAATAATCCGATTCACAAACGGATTGCACTGATGGTTTTGTAATTCTTTGCTTTATATTTCTGCATTTACAGAATTTTGGTTTACAAGTCCATTGTGTGTTTTTTTCTAGACTCTTCCACTTAGTTGGATTATTGTCTTATTTTGGATACCACAATAATAACGTATTGCAGTTATCTCAAGAATAACGTATTACAGTTACCTTATTCAACCAGGAATCACTCGGTTTTTATTTGGAATGGAACAAGAATAGAACCGCTTGCTGGAATATTCGTAAGAGATATTATTTCTTACACTATATGTACGAAATTAAGATATTTGAAATCAGTGTATACCTATTAAAACATAAAAAGCATCTTTGTGATCAGTTATAAAAATTTAGAAGAAAAGAAAATGTATTATATTAGCTGTAAGAATTTTTTTATTGCTAAATAAAAATGAACAAACAAACAAACAAACTATGTGGAAAGTGTACCTACTGCAGGTAACATTCTTGAAAGAAATGGAATCTCTACAAGAGTCTGTTTTTTTTTATATTTAAAAAAAATAATATTTTGTTACGGAACAATAACAGACAAAAGCATACTAAATATAATACAAAAAAAGAAAAATATATAACTATAATAAAAATATTTGCTTATTAGCGTTGTGTCAAGGTGACTATTTATAATTTTATGCAAGCAAGTGAGATCGATTACTTTTCTCCTTTTTTCTAAACTGCCCACTTTAAAGAAATGTAATCGATCTTTATAGCTAAGTAATCTGCGACTCACTCCAGATCTATAGGTAAGAGTTCTTAAGAATTTTGATTGTATCGATTCGATCTTATCTATGTAAACAGAATAGTGGGGACTCCATATTGGGGATCCATATTCTAAGATGCTTCTAACTAAGGACAGGTATAGTTTTGACTATGACTGTCGTGTCTAGTCTGTTCTCGAAGATTCTTGCATTAGCTATATGCATACGCCGTTTTGAGTTAGTTAGTCACCTTTAAGACCGCAACGAATATTATCTTACTGGTATCAAATTTTTTTTTTCATGTGAAAATCATATTCAAAACAATACTTCATATTGACACCCATCGAGAATTGAACCTGCCAGCCCATGTCACCTACCTTCCTGTATATCAGGGAGCACACCGCCACCCTGGCCCTCATGCCGAGGTGGAAGGCCCCCAGGATGTAGTGGTTCATGGCCAGAGCGCCCAGCCCGGTCAGGAGCACGATGCCCCCGGCGTAGCACAGGGCGGCCGAGTGGGGCACCGTGCTCTCGGGACTGAAGTACTGGAGGAGGTACCCCAGTAGGACAGGGATGGATAATCTGAAACGCACAATTTTTGTTTTTTAAAGAAGCATTTGAGTTCTTACATGGTGTAACAAAACTCGATGTACAAGCGGGAAACCAGTTCACACTTTTTAGATTTATTTATTCATAAACCTCGATTTAAGCTTAGACTATGATGTTCTCTGCGTAATCTATACAATGATGTTTGTGTGAAAGCACTAAAGATAAAGATAAAAAAACCTTACATGAACATAACAATTTAAACATTAATTTATACACATAACAATTATTTTTTTAAAAAAATCATGTGTACATAAACTAAATATCTACAATCAATGTGGAGAATAACTTAATAAAAATTTTAAAAATATAATTACAAGTACAAAACCACATCTTTTATTAAAAACAAATGAGAGAAATAAATATAAGTAAGTAATAAAAATTAAAGTCAAATTACCTTTGTTAGAAAAACTATTATATCCTTTCTGAACTGAGTCTCTGTGACATGAAAAACATCTATATCATCAGAGATTCTGTTAAGGATTGCAATAGCTCTACCAACGGGAATCACCAACGGTAAATTAGTCCTTGACACAATTTTATTAAACAAAATATTAGGCGCTGGCGAAGATAACCACCAGGAACATAAAGTTCAACATTCGATAAAATGCAGGGATTCACAATCAATCCACGCATTAATTTTTAAAAATGCATGGCGAGATATGCATTTTGTCTACTCTCCAAACTATCGTAGCCCAGCATGCCGCAGAGAAAGATTGAAATATCGTATATAATTTATCTCCTTTGACAAATAAAATATTTAAAAAATAAGACGATGCAAACACGCATCTAGTCAATATCTAAAATGTGTTTAAAAAAATATAGCTATAATCCAGGGAGAAAATCGAGGAATACGTTTTTATAAAAAGCAGCCGCGAGTCACTTGGTGTGGTATGCTCAAGTAGTACGAAGTGACTTACAACCCTCTACATCTTCAGTCAACTTTGCGAGTTGTGGATTGCTCTACCCTTCCAACATGGAGTAAACTACTTGTTTTTAATTATAAACTTGCAAAGGTCATTTAGCTTACTTGATAACGGCTTCATTGACGAAAGCCAGGAACCCCAGGAAGACGATCTCCGCCCAGAACATCTTGAATAGGGTTCTGGCGAGGCTGGCCCGCGGCCCGGCCGCAGTATCTGTGATCCCAGCTGCTTTTCTCTTGGCTGCACATCTTTGTTCATCTTGAAAATAGTACCTGATTTAACAAATGGTAAATATCAACAAAAACGTACTTATTTAGCTGTGACAGACTTCAAAATCAGATGCCAAATACAGAGATTACATCTAAGAAATAATCGATTATCGCAAGATAATTCAATAATCGCATTTTTTTCAAATAATTTACAATACCGTTTTTAGTTGCCAAAAACAAACATTTACTTGCATGAAAACAAAGAATACGTTTGGTAAACAAATGTTGAGTTATCTTGAAGATATATTTTCTATTTTCTTTGATAAATATATCAGTCTAAATACTTATTATTTTTAAAAAACCCGCAACAATGAACTTGTTGGATTCCAGATTCCACAGAGAAAAGCGAAATTCATTATAGTGTTGGGCGCATCCGAAATCATTTGATTTTTTGGAAATTGCGCAATCGGTACCTACTTGTAAAAAATAATCAACATAACTACCAGCCGTGTCGCTTTTTTAAAAAAGCTATATTCTACAATAGAGAAAAAATAAAAAGCACAATCCGCCTAATTTTTACTGCAAATAGTATGTAAAAATTGAAATAATATGTGCAAATAACATAATATTTATGATTCCATAGATTTTTTTCATTAAAAAAAACTAAAGTTCCCAATAGTGCCTTTGTCTCCTTGTTGTGACAAAAATATTTTAAAATATACAATCAACGTGTTCTGAGTTCAACCAAAATTGTAATTTTTTTCGGATAAAGAATTTGTGTAGTACATATTTTTTACTACCTAAAGTTTAATAAAAGTAATAATTTATTTGTAGTATCATTCGTTATATATGACAACCCAAACGCAATAAAAATAGCAAATAATTACACAGCGTAAACGTTTTATCAGGTTTACCGTTATTAAATTTTTCTCATCACAATAAAGAGAGACAGTAAAAATTTTAGTATCGTAGAATAATTAAAATTTAACTGTATTTCATATATACTTCACATAGGAAGATGGAATGATGACTACGATTGATTAGAAAAAGGTATGTATTTACATATAAGTACACCAATATATTTTTTTTCATCTCCAATAAAGTTTGAAGTTTATAAAACGACATTGTGTTTTAAAAAAAAATCTAAACTGATTAAAAGTTTACACACTGTCCAATTGGAATTAAATAATCTAAATAATTTAATCTAAGGAATCTAAATAATCTTGTTTAACTTAACGTTTCTGTAAATATATTCAATAAATTAATGTAAATACACATTAATAATTTTTCATGTGTGATACCTTGGACTAGTACTGAAGCGTAAGACTGATCATTTTTGCCTTCATGTAACATGATCAAGATTCACTGCACTTGGTGTACCAACGCAGTGCCCTATGCACCATTGGGTGCGGATAAGGGAAAGTTACTACTACATTGTTGTTGTGTTATTTTATGCAAACCTTAAATTAATTTGATAAATCATTTTTTAGGTCACATAGATACTTTTAATTTTAATATTTTTACTACTCTGGTTTTTATATTTAGTTTGTATTTTTTATTTGAAAAATATTATAAAATACATTCTTTAAAAAAAATTATACATACATAGATATATAGTATAAAATATTATTTATTTACATGTAAATACACCCACGCACAGGCTATGCCTATGTGGGATTTTTTTCCAATTATTGTTTATCTTGAGTTGTAATTTATTTTTTGTATTTTATTTTTTTTATTTAAATGTACCATTATTATTTTTGTTAAAAAATGTTATATAATAATGCTCATAAAAAAAAAAAAATAATAATAAGAAAAAATATTTGAACATCATAACGTATTTTTGCATTTTAAGTTTTTTATTACTAATTTGAGTATTTTCTCATTTACACTTATATTAAATTGTTTACATTTGAACTTAAAAAAAGACAATACCTAGGATGAAGACCAAAAAACAAATTCCTTTGAGGGGATTATGGCGTGAGCATTATAAATATAACTTGCGATAACTTTTACTAGAAGCTGGTACCAAGCAATCAGAGTACTCTATTTAAAATATTGCCTGAACGATTGTTTTAGACTCTGACTGACCGCGGATACTTGGGTGGATGTCTGGGACGGGGGCCCTGGCGAGGCAGTATGCCGGTCTCATGAGGCCGCCCTGTATAAATATATGGTACATATTCATATGCATGGAAACATGAATTATTTATACATTATGTTTACATAATTATGTAAACAATAATGATAGAATTATAAAATAAATTATGAAATAAATAAATAATTTAATTGCAGTAAAAATTTATACACATTATCAATTAAATTACAACCAATAATTATTATTATTGTCATGGTAAAGAGGCAATTCCTAGTTAATATTTTTAACATCTAAATGAATTAAAAACGTTATTATTTTATAATATGTAGGTCGAAAACAATGACCAGATGGCGTGACTTTCCTGTACGTTTGGGTAATTTTGAGTTTGCTAATTAAAATATTCAAATATGGTTATATTACAGTCAAGTCCAATATTATACCAAGACAGTTCTCGAGGTTATTTACTAAAACGTAAGCCTGATTATCTTAGAATTGTAAACAACAACTTACATAATTAAATAACATATTTATCGCTTTTGCATCTATCATCGTCTCAATTTCTTTTATTTGCATCTAATGCCCACTTTATACGGGACCGAAAACTGTACAGTCTGTTAAAAGACACGCAACACGTATATTTTTTAAGCGCGATCGTAAGTTATTATCGTATGTATCCCACCCAAGAAGCGGTTAATATAGCTAATAATGTAAATTCTCCTGCTCTCCTCTATGGCTGCGAATCATGGCACCTAACCAGGGCCCAAGATAGCAGACTTCTGAGTTTTGAGAATAGGTGTTTAGAAGAATTTTAAGTGTGCGGTGGTTTGACTTTGTAAGCAACACAGAGCTGAGTCAATGAACACAGCAACCCTTGGTATCTACTGTCATCCGGCGAAGGTGTTTCGGCTGGCTAGGCAATAAACTACGTATGCCTCCCGGGAGCCTTAACCATGCTTGCCTATTTTACAAAGCATCAGGTTCTCGGCGTCCTGATCGTCCACTGTTGACAATTCGTCGGCAGTTTGCGTCAGAGCTGCGGGAAGAGGACTTGACTTGGGAGGATGCACGGGAGCTGGCGGCCGATCGCTTGGCCTGGAGGCAGTTTGTGGATTCCATATGCTCCACATAGGAAGCGGATATGGTATAATGATGATGATATAAATTTGTTATTTGTTTTTTTGCGTTTTTAAAAGTTTTCAATATACTTAAACGTTTACATAAAAAAAACATTGACCGTCGCGCCAACTACTCAATATTAGATTTAGTTTTTGCTTTATGACAGATTGCAAACTGCACAAGAAACTATACAATGTCCCTTATAAAGTGCGCATAATTGTGCATTGATACAAGTGCAGTGCATCTTGATCATTTAGGTATTGCGAGCAAGATGATCAGCGTTTCGCTTCGGAGCCAGCTCGAGGAAATAAATATTTACTAGCAGATAACAGTCTGTTAAATGCTAGGCCTGCGGGGCTTTTCGGCGCTTCCGCGCCTCGATTTTTGGTGGTTTCACCATTAGTTGATTGGCTATTAAAAGTACATTTTTTTTTTTTTTTTTTTTGATTAAAAAAAGAAACAATCTTATGATTATTTACAATACATTTGTAAATACTAATGGTAAGCCAAAAATACATCGAAACCTAACGATTTACGGAGGCCCACAGAGTCCCAACAAACGACGGAGGCCCACAGAGCCACCCTAAGTGAGTAGAATCTGGAAGGACTGATTGAAGAAATCTATGATTTTGCCCCTTGTAAGATCTTTAAAATGTCGAGTATCATGATTGTAAGTAGGTACCTACTCTTAAGAACATTATTAAGAAGAAGATTATTTTTTCCGCAGACAACACTGAGATTTATTTTTTCGGCAGGCATCACTGATGTACACTACTATCATTTTTACGCTAATAATATTATAGATTATAGGGATTCATTTTTTTCTCTCAAGTAAGGTTATTTAAATGAATTTATTAATGGAAGTATGCAATTATTCTTTTTATATCTGCTTCCTCACTAACTACTACTTCTTTACCTTGATATCGCAAGTTCGATTCCCGACGGAGTCGATATGAAATAGGTATTTATATCCATGTAATTTCACGTAAACAATATTTCATATTATATGATATAGCATGGTCAAGCGCTGAAGCGTATGACTGATCATCATGAATTCATGTAACGAACGATCAATATTTACTGCACTTGGTGTACCAGTGCAGCGCTCTTTGCACCATTGGGTGCGGATAAGGGAAAGTAGTAGTAGTATATAGACAATGTTAAATGAATATTAGTTCAATGTTGTTGTTAATTGAATTTTAACGGTATATTTTATGTTTGTTCTAAAAAATAAGAAAAATGAGAGTCCTGTTGTGCCAAAAAAGTCATAAATATGTATGTACTTACTTATTCTTGATTTTGTGTGATATTATGGAAAACTTGTTCAAACATTTTTATCTGTAGTAATTACATTTTCTACGTTTTTATTTTTTAATATTATATATAGTGGCAACGATTATAATCCGCAGTGGTACATACACCGTGTAACAAAACTTGATGTACAAGCGGGAACCAGTGAATCTACATCATATTTGGAGTCGATTTTGTAGAATCCATTTTTTTATTTGACCCATAGTTTTCGAGAAAATTGATAAAGAAGTTTTGTTTTTTTGGATGAATTTTTGAAAGTTATTAAATATCATTTTCTGGTCAAATTAATACTATTCATTAAGAAAACTAAAGTAAAACCGCATTTTAATAATAATTCGTACAATTTTACAATTTTAAAATTTTCATACTTGATTCAAGTGTCATATTACACATTCGACTCCAAATATGATGTAGATTCACCAGTTCTTGGGTTCTACTACGAGTTTTGTTACACCATGTATAATATTATATGTATTGTATAATAAAATTCATGATGACTTGTGTTTAAAAAAATATTTCAAAACACTATTGTAGGTATTTTATTAACGCCAAGCGAGGTTTATTCATTTATTATGCTATATGTTTTTGAAAATTGACTATTTGAAAAGTAGAGATTTTTTAAAGTAATCTACCTGGGTAAGAAGTATACTTATTTTTTATTGTTTTTTTAATATAGTCCCCCTAAGTTTTATGTACTTAGTAAACTTTTTTGGGAAAGCTTCAATGCCCATGTATTATTTAATTTATTTTATGTTTCTAAAAGCATTTAATTCATCTATATCTACATAAACTTTTACGTAAAAAACATTAATTGCCAGATCAGCCAAACGTCGGCGTCGGTCGCGCCGATTATTTAATATTCCATATAGTTTTCGCTTTATACGGGACAGTTTGCAAACTGCACAAGAAACTGTACAGTTTTCTGTCCCGTAAACTGTGCAGTTTAGCCGGTGGTACGATTTAGGAGGTGGTACGATATATATTTGCTATTGTTGCTCATTTGCGCTCTTAGTATTGAGTTAAAACAATAGGTGATTATAAATTATACTGTTTGCCTTGTGGATTCCGAGAATTGGCAATAATCGTGTGGATTCTCGTAAATTCCCGATTTTAATGGAGCATGAAAAATCATCGTGCACTATTTGAAGAGTTTGATGCTAAACGTTAAGCGCATTTAAGCGGGACAGAAAACTGTACAGTTTTTGTTCAGTTTGAAAACTGTCCCACATAAAGCGAAAACTGTATGGAATATTGAATGGTCTGCGCGACGTTTGGCTGACCTGACAGTTAATGTTTTTATGCAAATGTTTAAGTAGATATTGATATATTGAACGCTTTTAAAAACCTATAAAATTAATATTATTTTTAAATGATTACTTATAGATACTCAAGATGAATGTAGCCAAGACGAAATTGATGACAAACGTCAACACGGATAGAAAAGCTCTACCTCTCTACCTGTGGAAAAACTCGACAACTATGTTTATCTTGCTCACAAAATCACCATCGGCAGAGACAATCAGACCAGCGAGGTGGATAGGAGGATAAATCTCTCTTGGGTGGCTTTTGGAAAGCTAAATTCCACATTCCGAAGCTCCATTCCCAACTCACTCAAGACTCGAGTATTCAACCAATGCATTCTGCCCGTCCTTACTTATGGCGCGGAAACAATGACTCTGACCAAGCAATCCTCCCATAAGTTGCAAATTGCACAGAGGAGCATGGAGAGGATTATGCTTGGAATAACATTAAGAGACCGAAAAAGGAACGATTGGATCCGACGCCAGACAAAGGTCTGCGACGTGGTGGAGCGAATTGCTTGGTTGAAGTGGAAATGGGCCGGTCACATAGCCAGAATGACGGACGACAGATGGACGAAACGCGTTTTGGTGTGGAGACCGAGGAACCAGAGGCCTCAAGGACGTCCGCCGATGAGATGGGTGGACGACATCGGGAAGTCTGCTGGAAGACAGTGGATGGGGACGGCGCAGGATCGGGAGGAGTTGAGACGGCAGGGGGAGGCCTATGTCCAGCAGTGGACCTCAACGGGCTAAGATGATGATAACTTATACGATAACTTATGATCGCGATAACTTAAAAAATATACATATTTAGCGTGCCTTTTGAGACTGTACAGTTTTCCGAACAAGAAACTCTACAGTTTTTTGACCCGTATAAAGTGCGCCTAAGAAGTTTGAGGAAGAACTTAGGCCTTGAGGCAGTTTGTGGAATCCGTATGCTCCACATAGGGAGTGGATATGGTATGATGATGATGATGATGATTAAGTAGATATTGATATAACTAACTAACTAACCATCACGACCATCACGCCATTTCCCCGTAGGGGTAGGCAGAGAGGATAGAACGCCATTCCACTCTGTCATGACAGACTTCCTTTGCTTCCTCTACATTCATACAATCTTCTCATGCACATACGCCGGTTTTTCAGACTTTTCACATGTCCACTTTCAAGTACTTGACGTACTTGGTCATGCAATGTCTGATAATATTGAATGCTTTTAAAAACGTTAAAAACCAATAACGAATACCTAATTTGCATTATTACCTATACTAACAATTTCCTGTCTTCAAACATACGATAATAATACAAACGATCGCGTTTATTTAGTAAAATATTTTTGTGTCCAATAGCTATAGCATCCCTTCTATTCCTGTGTGAAAAACTAATCTGAAATAAACATTTTACATCGACTACTTCGGGAATCGAACCCGTGACCTCAACGCAAGAACATCATCATCATCATCATACCATATCCACTCCCTATGTGGAGCATATGGATTCCACAAACTGCCTCCAGGCCAAGCTATCGGCTGCCCGTGCATCCTTCCAAGTCAAGTCCACGTCCCGCAGCTCTGACGCAAACTGCCGACGAACTGTCAACAGTGGGCGTCCAGGACGCCGGGAACCTGATGCCTTGTAAAATAGGCAAGCATGGTTAAGGCTCTCGGGAAGCATACGTAGTATATGGCATAGCAAGCCGAAACGCCTCCGCCGGATGACAGTAGATACCAAGGGTTGCTGTGTCCGTTGCCTCACTTCTGTGTTGCTTACAAAGTCAAACCACCGCACACCTTATAATATTCTTCTAAGGTACCTATTTTCAAAGCTCAGAAGTCTGTTATTTTGGGCCCTGGTTAGGTGCCATAATTCGCAGCCATGGAGGAGAACATGTGTAATGCAGGCGTTATAAAGGCGACATTTTGTTTTGACCGAGTAAACATAGTAAGCAAATAATGATATTAGGTGTAATAACATTTCGATTAAATGCAATATAAATAGACGTAGGTATTATAATAGTTCATAGCTCTACATATTTATATACATAAATGTCATTGACGTTTTTTTTATTTCAACTGTTGTATTTTATACAACAGGCGTTAAACATTATAAATTCAATAGATTATATTAATTGACACAAGTGGCCACATTGTGGTACATTGAAACTATAAATCATACACCCCGTTAAGAGGTGAGTTACATGTATGTAACGCAGGTCTGCCAATACCCAGCTTTTAGCTTATTTGACAGTCCTGAACCATGAATTAATCAATACATGTATAATGTATTCACATAAATACAATAAATTAATCAATTCGTCAGTTTCTACGTGGAATTTGTTGAGTTTTTGTTTTGATTTTTAGCAAGCTTATTTTTTTTTTTTAAATAAAGATTAATTGAAATATTTGAAGCAAATGACACATTTTATTGTGAATAGATTTCAAATATTAAAAAAGAAATTATTATTAATTAATAACGAGGGGAACAACATCACAAAGCGATCAAGAAAGTCGGAAAATGAGATCTCTCAGGTAAATATGTGGTAAAATAATGTACGATGAAGAAATTAGATGTATGATGTAAATAATATTGACAAAATAATAAATAAATAACTAACATCATGCCATTTCCCCGAAGGGGTAGGCAGAGAGGATAGAACGCCACACCTACTTCTCTTGCTTCCTCCACATTCTTCTTCTTACATGCCCACTTTCAAGCACTTGTTTTACTTGATCGTGCCATGTCTTTCTCGGCCTTCCTCGACTTCTACATCCAGGGACAGTCGCATCATATATTTTTTTAGCCGTTCTTTCATCATCCATTCGCTCTACATGACCGAACCAACGTTTTCAATCTACATTCGCTCTACATGACCGAACCAACGTCAAGACCTTTCTTAATTTTAATAAATAGGTGGTAAATAAAAGTTCATCGAAAGAAGCAAAATTGGCAGTTCATAACATAGTTGGAAAAAGAAAGACGAAAGTAGACTGAATGCTGTTGAAATGGGATATCTCAGGTCAGGAGAATGTGTGGTAAGACAAATGTCGAAAGAGCAGAGTTCAAGGCTGAGATAAGCATTATCGACAAAATGAAGAAAGGGCTATTACGATGGTTCGGTCATGTGGAGCGAATGAATTACGAAAGAATGGCTAAAATAATATGATGCTCGGACACCCGGGTGTAGAATAAGGGCATAAAAGAAAATTTTATAAACATAGAAAATAACATAAATATGAACAACGATTTTTATTTTTGACTCCCTCCTTAATTTTTTTGTGTACGCAAATTATTATCTGTTTAAAATAATTTAGCAAATGAAAACATGTTGAATTCTTGAAAAAAGGACAGTCAATAATGTTCACATTTTATATTAGATTAGCGCCAGACTAAATTCCAAATCAAACAGTAATATCTATCTGCGTATGTATGTAAATTTAAGTGGTAGGTACCTAATTTAAAAACATATAATATTGATGGGGAATACGGCACCCGCACCCAGTGGTGCATAGGGCTCTGGATTCCTGCCAATACCAAAAATAAAATTTTAATTCTGCATAAAATATGGACAAAGTTCGTTCGGACCACTGACACTGAGCATTGGGTGCGTAGTAGTAATATACATACATACGCAATATTCCACTTACATAAACGATAAAAAATATAGTGTTCAACCAATGCTGTTTATAAACGATAAAAAATATAGTGTTCAACCAATGCTGTTTATAAACATTAAAAAAAATAGTGTTCAACCAATGCTGTTTATAAACGATAAAAAATATAGTGTTCAACCAATGCTGTTTATTTTTTAATTAATTTTTTAAAAGAAATCTATGCAATCTTATGATATTTGCACATATTTCAATTGGTGACTGCTATTTTCAATAAAGACTAAGCGGCTTGTGCTTGAAAATAGGATTCGAGTCGTGGCGAAGTGGGGATTCGAACCGACGATCTCTGGACTCAGAGACCGCGACGCTACCCACTGGGCCACCACATGTTGCATGGATAGGTTATTTTCTTCCGATATACAAATGGAACCTAAAATGATGACAGCTCAATTTAATTCAATAATGTTCAACATTTTTTCCGCTGTTGTAAGGTATTATCGATGTAACCATGAAATATATACGATTTCCGCGCACACTGGTTTTTGTGTTCCTAATAAAATTGCAGTTAAATTGTGTGGGCGGTGGTTTGACTTTGTAAGGAACACAGAGGTGAGGCAACGGACACAGCAACCCTTGGTATCTACTGTCATCCGGCGGAGGCGTTTCGGCTGGCTAGGCCATAAACTACGTATGCCTCCCGAGAGCCTTAACCATGCTTGTCTATTTTACAAGGCATCAGGTTCCCGGCGTCCTGGACGCCCACTGTTGACAATTCGTCGACAGTTTGCGTCAGAGCTGCGGGACGTGGACTTGACTTGGGAGGATGCACGGGAGCTGGCGGCCGATCGCTTGGCCTGGAGGTGGTTTGTGGATTCCATATGCTCTATAGAGAGCGGATATGGTATGACGATGATGATGAATAAAATTGCTTAGGATATCGTTAGTTTAGTAAAAAATATAGGCCTAAAGTCTGTTTGTCCGCTCAAGGATATCAGTCATAACATCCCAGTTGCGTTATATTCACGTGACATGCGTTCGAAATTAGATCACGGTGAGCGCACTCATTTTAGTACCCGGTGCGGATCTACATATACGTAGGTACATTAAAACAATGGTTTGAAAAAAAAAACTAATTATTACGCATGATATTTTTTTGTATTTAGTGTCGCAATATCAGAGATAATGCAGAAAAATTATGGACGTTTCATTTATATGAAAATTTATTGGGTTTTGTAAGAAATGCTATCTGTGACGTCACCGATGTCATTTCCTCAACCGCCCATTTAAATATGATGCATTCAAAGTAATCCACAATGTACATTTAAATGCTGTTAAAATGATCTTAATCAGAAAGTTAAATGGTGTTGAAAACTAGAAATCCTGCCCTAACGCAGGTGTTCGCCAGTTTGCATGTGATACCCCGCGACCCGCGTGTTCCCAGTAGCTCAAGCACAGATCGACGTAGTTAAAAGCGTGCTAATCACGTGATAACGCTAACGATTTGAGCGATCACAATGACATACCGTTCAATACCGCGATCGCTGAGCCGAGAATTGACGATCTGAGCCGAGCGGAGCCGATCTACGCTATATCGCGGCCTTACGTCAAACGTCAAATCATCGCGCTTGTCTGATTTTTTTATTATGTCGACTGCTTTTCTCAATATTTGGCTTGCCGAAAACCGGCTAAATTATAATAAAGATTGAATGAAGATTTGTGCGAATAAGATATATCTCGGGAAATGGCTCGCGACTAGTATGCGCTCGTTTAATAATCCCGATCGATAACTTTTAACGCGTGTTCCATTGTGATCGCGAAAACGTTAAACATCCATGGGTAAGAAATCGTTATCACGTCGCTTATTACCGAGTCGGTACTGATCTGTGATCGAGCAACTGGTCTTGACTGAGTGAATAGAGTTATAGTAGAGGCTTAGACGTTAGAAATCATGAATACAAACACCTACTGTGGCCGTATTCTCTTAAGTTTTAAGACACTTCTGCGCATACGAATTCAGTACAAAATAAGGGTTCACCAAAATTAACAGAATCGCAGCGCTGATGGTGATTTGTTAAAAATAGCATAAAAAATCATGTTAATAAGTGTTGTATTTTCAATATAACATTGATTGAATCATTCATATTATATACAAAGTGTAGTTAGAGCAGAGAATGGGAAAACAGAGCAGAATTGTAATTTTGTTATTGATATCAAAACTTCAATATATCATTGTGTAAATTGTTCTAATGATCGGAAATTTTATCATGAAAAATACAACATAGTTAAAAATACAACATACTTTATGGTAGATGTACAGGGAAAACACGTACCTACCTAGAATTTATTCATTCTTACGTCAGCGTTAATTTGTTTTTTTGACGTGATAACGTCTAATAAATCGATGAACTCCGGCTGCACACACGAAAAAGCATGACTCATTGTCACGTTCCGTCTGAGCCGAGTGTGCAAGCGAGAGCGCGGAACAAGCGATAGAGAGGCACGATCGGCCCAAAAAGCGTTCGGTTTGTGACGCATCTATCTCTCTTCCACTCCATCGGCCGATGCGTCCGAGTAGAAGGGAGACAGCAGCAGCACACAAGCTACAAAGTGATAGTGAAATTAACGAGTGCAAAAAAAAA
>JAGVSP010004468.1:0-15751 GCA_022494985.1 Micrasema minimum
CTTTGCCATACTGTTTAATTGACTTTTGGTACACTATAAGAAATACATAAAGGGGTACAAAACGATAAAAATAAATTACTGAACCCAACAAAATTAATTGAAAAGGACCCCTTTTCAATATCGTAAAGGTAAACTATTAGACAATATAATTAAAAACGAAAACGGTCTTGGAAAGTTTGGAATCAGTTATCGCATAGACATTTACTCCTGTGTTTTAAAAGATTTACACGCTTTCGCTACGATTTCAGAAATCCATTTTACTAGTATATTCAAAATTATGAAATGATACTAATTAATCATCATGACATTTCTCCGGAGAGGTTAGCAAAGAGGATAGAGCGCAACACTACTCTGTATTGGCACACTTTGTAATGTGGTAAATAATTAATAATTCAAGAAAAATTTCGATTTCAATAAAAAAATATATTTTTTTAATATGGCTCCTACTAAATGTTTATTATACAGGGTGTAACAAAACTCGATGTACAAGCGGGAAACCGGTGAATCCACATCATATTTGGAGTCGATTTTGTAGATTTTTTTATTTTATTTGACCCATAGTTTTCGAGAAAATTTAGTACGAAGTTGTTTTTTTTTTCGTTTTTTTTTTGCAAATTGTTATCAAATATCATGTATTTAGTCAAATTTAGTGAAATTTAGTGAAAACAAAATAAAAAACGCGTTTTAATAAGAATTTGAGCAATATAACTTAATATCACATACTTATGAAAACTTTTGTGAGAAAAAAAGAAATGTTTTTTTCAAGCTCAGATTAAAAAGTCATATTACACAATCGTCTCCAAATACGACGTAGATTTACCAGTTTCGGGTTGTACTACGAGTTTTGTTACATCCTGTATAATGTTTAAAAATATCCAAAGGGACAGCAATTTGATTGTAAGACAGAAGAATGTTTTGGTAAAAACCAAGCGAAAATGTATATTTATACAAATATAAAATAACGACGTTATTCAAGAAAAAATATTTATTCGTTGTGCAGCGTTTTTAAAAATTCACATTGAATCACTGAATAAAAAAACTACCCGTTAACAAACATTTTTTATAAGCTGTTGAAGCGTTCAAACATTTTTGGTAAAACTGTTAGCTGTTTTAAAGAAAACTTGCAACGTCAACAGAAAAAGCCAAAACAGTGTGTTTGCTTTATATTCCATCGGATTTTTGTTTACAAACTATAATACCATTTCAGGTCCGCCACTGAAATAGTTCTTTATTTGCTTTTGTCAGCCAACTCTTGTTGATTTTGAGGCCAAACTGTATTAATTAAAAACAAACTAAAAACAAATAGCCCTTTACGTTGAGTTATGGCGTACTGTAAAAGTAAATATTTCACCCCTCAGTGGTTTAGATATAATATTAAGTTAATTAGTTTATTTATCTTTTTGACTATATGGTGTACATTGGCGAGTTTATTGCCTAGTGGAATTATTATTATTCCTACTAACCATTTCAGTGGGGACATTTTAAAAGGATAAAAAACAGGATTTCTAGAATATTGTTATCCGCACCTAATGGTGCATAGAGCACCGCACTTGGTGTAGATACATTACCTTTTTGTTTACATAAAGGCAAGGTGATCAGCCTTACGCTTCGGTTCAAAATATCACATAGGGTATATTTTTACGTGAAGCATTAAAGTGAATATTTTATTTTGACCACTATCGGGAATCGAACCCGCGACCTCATGCACGGCAGCCCGACGCGCTACCGCTACACTACAAGGCGGACAACATGTGTAAAAATTGAATGAATATATTTTTAGAATAAACATTTAACGTGGATGGGGAAATCATTTTTAAAGGTTAATATGGCTGACTTTCCTTTTATTCGTGTTCACATGACAAATAACATGTTCAAAACCACACCACAAATTTATGGGGGTTGCCAGAATTTAAGTACAAAAACAACTATTCAGGTCTTATCTTCGTGTACCCTTTTCGACCCACCCTGTTTACAGCCTACAGGGTTTTTAAAAAACGCACCCCCTTTTCATTTGCACGGATTCTACATACTTTTACACGCATTTTAGACATTTCCTCATTCTTCACTCTACCGCGCATAAAAAAGTGCTAATTTTTTCATAAGTACCTCAAAAAATACCAATGAAATAATCGCGTGTCTGCCAAATTTCGGCGTAAGAATTTTCGGCACGTATGCAGAATTTTAATGCTTTGTGGTTTAATTCAGGGTTTTTCCTTTTCTATACTCACACGTAATGGAGCATAAGGCACTTTATTGATTAACAGTATTGAAACATGTAAATACTTTAATATGCAGAGGCAGAGGCAAAGGGTTTCGATTACCAGACCTGAAGTATTAAAAAAAAATATATAATATATTTTTTTATATATTATAAATATAAAAAAATATTATGTATTTAAACCATCTTTAAAAATGTTATTCCAACGTCTGAACCATTTATGTGATTATTTTATAAGATTTGTTTTTTTTTCAAAAAAGTTTTCCATCTCTTATAAATAAAACATGTAGGCGTCCATAAAATATTAATTTCATAACCGGTTATAAATTATCATACTATTATTTCCATGGTCAGTTACGAGGTATTCCATTATTCATATCAATCGGTTCTGTGAATCACTATTTATTGGTGATATCGAAAAAAACACAAGGTATACTAAGGTACAAAATTGAATTTAAGAATTATAATTATATATTAAGAAAATAAACACATTCAATAAAAAAGATTAATGAAAAATGATTTTAACGGTTCTGATTGTATGTAGTACATATCTGGGAACCGATCACAAAAATATCTACACCTATATAATAATATGATCGCGGTTGTGACGCCTACCTATATGACGGTGATCTACAAATTTTAATTTATCAATTACCTGGGTTTCTAGGTCTCCACACAAGAACGTCCACCGATGAGATGGGTGGACAGTATCAAAAAGTTTGCTGGAAGCGGTGGATGAGGAGGGCGCAGGATCGGGAGGAGTGGAGGCGGCAAAGGGGACACCTATGTCCAGCAAGGGACCTTCACGGGTTGATATGAAGATGATGATGATGATGACACTCATATTATACGCGTCACAACTGCGATTTATTAGTTGGTGATAGATGCTCTGATTAGGGACACAAAAAAATACTTACCTTTCATTTCATTCATATCCTTAGCTTCAGCATGAGCAGACTCTACTATGGAAAATAATGCGAAAACTCCGAAAAGAAATTCATTTAAGTCGAATTTCATTTTGTACCTAACACTTAAAATGAAAAATCATAAAAGTTTTCCCGGCTGGATTTTCAGGTGGAAAGCAATTTAAGTTAAAAAGAATTTAAAGGTAATTATAAAATGTAATTAATTTTGATTTTGAAGTTTTAGTAAATAATACGTAACACAGTAGCGTTAGCGTCAATTTCAACACTATATTTTATATTTTATATAATAAATTTAAAAAAGAATTAAGTAGTATCAGGCTGTATCGTCATTGATACGCTTTTGTTTTATATTTGTAGATTATTGATAAAGCTACAGTTTTTCAAGCATAAGTTTGCCGTATTTAAAAATTGTTTGGAATATTTACAAAAATAAATTACATAAATAGTAATTTTCGTTTTATCTACAACAAGGCATAAGGCACTCCGCCTCGATGATTTCAATGATGATTTTTAAGAGTTAAAAGAATCGAGACAGGGGGGGTGGAGAAAATATTATTAAAAACAAATTTTAGGTAAAAACCATTATCTGTACAATTAGGATATTAAAAAAATACTATTTACATAATTGAAATAATTTTTTTTTTAAAACGATATAAATATCATTTCTTTTAACCGATTTGCTGAATATAAATGTTAGTTCAGGTATTGCATTTTAAAAAATGAAATAATAAAGCGCAATAATTACGCATTAAAATTATGGGAATTCGCTTTTAAATTAGCTTAAAATATAATAGTTTTTTGTCGACATTATTTATAATCAATTGATTTAAAATTTATTATGAAACCCTCAGAATTCCAACCGAAACTATTTGAATTCAAACAAGAAAACTTTCATGAATTCGCTTCGAAAACGGAGGGAAACTTTAAATATGGAACACGAAGCGTGTTTCCCGCGCCACGGAACGTTTCGTACTAAAGGTGGGTCCCAGAATCTACTACCCACGGCCACGTAGTCCGATATATTTGGAAAACATTATTTTCAAATGACCTGACATTATAAGAAAAAAAGTGACACGTACTTAAAATCGTAACCTGATATCTGATATATGTGTTTCCAAATAACGTTTGACATTTTTGTTTCAGCGCACCTGAAATGGAAATGTCAATTATCAATTTTCGCGACCTACATAACTTATTTTTGCACTTACGACATTTTTGTATTATTTTTGTCAACTCTTAAGTTGGTCGTAAAACAGCTTGTACAAAGATATTATAAGATTATATTGATTTTTCTCTAGCGCCGTGGGTTGGGTTCGATTTTGTTAAACATGAAAACATTTTTCACATAAAATCTGATCATCTTGCTGTCATGGAACAAATGATTGATGGAACACTGGTGAACAAATGCACTTCCCTATGCGTTTAAACGCCTAATAAGTACATTACATGTACAAAGCCATGCATGATGCCGCTCCAGAGTATTTCCAGAGTATTTAAAAGAGCTTTGCATTCCAGATAAACTAGCTGAAAAACGTCTCACACTTCGATCAGCTACAAAGCTATAGGCAAGGTTTAAATACCGATCTGCGATCAGCGCATAAAATTTGGGGAGTCCGCTTTTGCGGTTGTGGGCCCTGGGGCTTGGAATGCTCTCCAGAAGTGCGCAACTGTGAGAGTGAAGTGATGTTTCGAAAGAGAATTAAAACCCATTTGTTCTCTAAATCTTTTTATTAATTTTGATAATTGTATTTTTTAATCACATTAAGAAAGAAAGAAATTAATAAATTAAGAAAGGTCTTTGACGATGGTTCGGTCATGTAGAGCGAATGGATGATGAAAGAACGGCTAAAAAAATATATGATGCGACTGTTCCTAGATATAGAAGTCGGGGAAGGCCGAGAAAGACATAGCATGATCAAGTAAAACGAGTGCTTGTGAGTGAGCATGTAAAAAGTCAGAATAATCAAAGTGCGTGCATGAGAAGATGTATAAATGTTAAGGAAGCAAGAGAAGTATGCCAGGACAGAGTGGTGTGGCGTTCTATCCTCTCTGCTTACCCCTATGGGAAATGGCGTGATGGTTAGTTAGTTAGTTGATCACAGAGTGAGATTCATTCATTTTAAATTTCCTGAGCCGTTGAATTCAATACTTAAAGCGCCTTTGAGGTTTATTTATGCGAAAACGGCGCTTAATAAATTATCCACAATAATAATAATAATATCTAGTACATATAAAGTTATATCATAATTTATCAAAAGCAGCCGTGTATCTAAATATTATGGTAGTATATTTGAATGTTTGATCCTTAGTGTTCAAAAACCCGATCAATGTCGAATATCTATCGACCGTGAATTCTCACTTCAGGGAGCTTAAAAGCTTTTTAAATCAACGGAGAATATTTGGCCCTGAAATACACCCCCAGCGCATACATAAAGATGTTTCACGCAATTTATTCCGAACGAATTCCATATATTTCTAACCAATTTATCATCAATGCTGAACCTGTCTTCTTTACTGTATCTTGTATGTGATCAATTGGAAAAATATTTCTTATTTTGTGAGCAAACACACGTCAGCTTTTGAAGCTTTGTAAACAGCGCAATAATGAATATTGTACAAGGTATATTTGAGTTACGAAATGTATTTTTAATATTGGATGTGAACTATGAAAATATACTAATTGAATATGAATATTTTTAACAACATTTTGAACGTCTACAAGTATTTTTATGCGTTCAAAATGTTGTTCAAAATATTTACTGGTTAAAATAAAAAGGAAACGAAATTGGATAGACATCTTTAGGCGTCTTCTAGTGAGTAATAAAGCTCGATAGAGCCTTACCTTCACCAATAAAGATTGATTAACAATCTTCTCAAGAGATGTCACCATAATTGTCGAAAAACAAACTCATATGTGGAACCTTCCGTACAAATTCAATGTATATAGTAGTTTCAAAAATTTGTCATAAATGGTTGTCAGATGATGGGCGGAATGGGGAATGTTGTAGTACATCAAGTGGCTACTTAACCCAGCCAATGACAGGCCATAAGCCCTGTAAACGTCTAGATAACCCACATTCTTTTCCAAAGTTTCTCTGTCTCTGTTGGGATATCAATAATATCGAATTTGAAAATGTTTGTTTACAAACATAAATACATATACGCAAATAGTGCAAGGTTGTATAGATCCATTATTTACTTAAGTAAACGACAGAGAGAATTTGCATGCTAAACATCATGATATTTCATACTTATATTAGTCTAAGACCTGTAGAATTGTCAGAGTATTGATGATTTTAAAAAATAAGCCAAATTGATTTGGATGCCAAGTACTTGGCAGAATGGTTAATGTTGTAATACATCTAAAGGCCACTTAACCCAGCCAATGACAGATCATAAGCGCTGTAAACTAGATATATTCCCGTCTTCTATTCAAATTTCTGGATTTCAATTTTCTGGTGTAATTGGATATATTATTCGAAATGTTGTTTTTAAAATATCACCCTATTGCCAACTTTTGTAGCTTACCTACTTGATTGGCAGCCTTCCGACAATCTTCGGAATAAGCTTTGTTTGTTCATTACCAAATTGAAAACTTTAAAAGGAATAAAAATATATAATTAGGACTCCATTATAGCCGGTTACTTTAACTGAATAGACTCATGGACTAAAAGCCTCCCTTAAATACAGGCCATCAATCAAAAACCTCCCCTAACTAGGTGCGGCTGAGGGCGTAAAGATACAGCATTAAATACCTCACTAAATCGAACAAAATAATTACTGTCAAGTTACCAAAATTTTATGAAGAAACAAAAAAGTAAATTAAAAAATACCATCAAAAATGTATTAAAAATATGTACAATACTATTTTTTTATACCGAGTCCTTTTTTTATGTTTTTTTTGGTAACGTAGAGATAATATTTAGTGTAACGGAAATCACAGCTTTAGGATAAGGAATACATTCTAAAAATAAATATCTTACGTTAACTGTAAATGAAAACATTTACAGTTTTAAAGTCTCTTGTTTTCGACTGAATTCGGTTGTTTTTTATGTAAATATAAAAATACTTTCAAAGCAATTATTCATCATCATCATATCATATCCGCTCCCTATGTGGAGCATATCGAATCCACAAACTGCCTCCAGGCCAAGCAATTGGCCGCCAGCTTCCGTGCATCCTCCCAAGTCAAGTCCACGTCCCGCAGCTCTGACGCAAACTGCCGACGAATTGTCAACAGTGGACGACCAGGACGCCGAGAACCTGATGCCTTGTAAAATAGGCAAGCATGGTTAAGGCTCTCGGGAAGCATACGTAGTATATGGCCTAGCCAGCCGAAACGCCTATATTTTACTATAATGGTTCTTAGGAAATTTTATGCTTAATACAGACTGTTATTTTTTTAAAATGATTCGTATTTTCGTCTCATGAAGAGAGAGTGAAATAAAAGCTTTTTTAAAATATTAATTAATCTCAGGAAAATATCGTAGGTTTTCATGCCTTCAGAATACACATTATTTTTTTCTGGGTTATTATGCCGTATTTGTGGGCTTTGTGTTGTTGCTGAACTTTCAGAGAACATTGCAGTGTCCATCTTCAAGGCTGATGTATGAGTATAAGTATATAAATGTAAGGAGTTTGTACCGTGTCGCAGTCGGGCTCATTCTCAGGAATAGACTGAAAACTAATAAATGTTTTTTTTCTTTTTTTCCCTACAGAGATGAGGTAGAATTTTCTCAAATTCAAGAATGTTGTAGTACCTACATAAAGTGGCCACTTAACCCAGCCAATGACAGGTCATAAGCCCTGTAAACGCTCGAATATCCATATTCCTGAATTTGAGAAAATTCTACCTCATCTCTGTAGGGATATAAAAAAATAAAATATACCTACTCCCGTCTTGGGATAAAATCCAGATTTGTGTACAAGTATTTGAACACGACCCAAAATGTTGTAATAATTGTAAGTTTCAGTTGTTCTAGATGGGAAAAACATCTTTGTGTGCAAAAAAAAATCTAAATTAATTAAGTCAGCTAAAATGTAAACTGTGGTCGCCAAAACATATCCCTTATCTGCATCTAATGAACACTGCTTTGATAAATAAAATGCAGTGTTTCTGATAATTCATTTCACGCATGCACGATTATCAGTTTTATGCTTCAGTGCTAGGTGTCCACGGTATCATATTTATCATAATATGAAATATTAACACATTTAAATAATATTTCAAGCTGACCTCGACGAAAATCGAGTTCGCAATTTCATGGATGGATAGCCCAACATACTAACTACTATGTTACGAGGCAGATAAAGCAAATGTAGTAGTTTTGAAAAACACATTATATACAGTATGTGATAAAATAATGAAAACTACTTCCCCGAAGGTGAAATACGCTGCTAAAATGAAAACATTCATCACCCCTTACAAAGGGATGATTTTATATAAAAAGAGTGAAAGGCTGTATCTAATGATAATGGGTGGTCAGTAATGAAAGACTCCATTTTGCTTCTCAAAAGAAAATGTAACGATGATTTGCGATTTTCCCAAAGATTTTCCACGTAGAGACTTTTGAGCTATATTGTGGAATATCATGGTATAGTTAATTTAAGTAAATCGCTTGAAAGTCTGGTGAAAATATTACATTTTCCGGTACGCGTATGCACAAACAAAGCTTTAAAATATATACCAAATTGAAGTTTGCACGACATTAAATTTGATTTAAAATTTCAGCAAAATAATGCCGATGTTACATACATACCTGCACCTACTTGTTTAAGTAAATATGGTAATTTTTTTCCCCCAAATACTCTTTAATTTAAATAATAATGAGTCTGGGTATTCTGACATTGTGCTAAACCAACACAAAACTGCGATCAACCCCATACAAATAACGTGGTGTAGGTATATCAAATTTGTTGAGGTTAACAAAAGAAAACGCTCCTTACGAAACGAGGTCTGTTTGTCTAAGGAGGTCCACAATACCCTATTTATAAACCCCGAGCTAGTCTTTAAGAAATACACTTCCTCGTTTTTTAGAGGGAGAAATAAATAAGACTTTTTCTTACTAAACCTATATTTAACGCTAAATTGGGTTAAATCATACTGAAAAAGGACGAAAGATAAAATAATAACAGTCAAGTAGTCAGAATGCTTCAAAGAAGGCTAAAGTAAGGCACATTTTAAAAGATGTGTGTTTAATACTGTTATTGTATAGTTTTTTTTACATAGTATGCAGAAGCGAAGCATCGATAAGCTTCTATCGATTCTAACGTTTCCTGGTCTTTTTACAGATTAAGTTTTTGAAATAGGTACATATGGGAAACAAAATTAGATATATACGTTTTCACTAATGCGGATGGTTTGGCCATTATTGATACTCTCTGGTGATAGGTAGTTCGAATTCCTTCCAAAATTTATTCCCTACCTTCATCCATTTCCATTCCGATTTGTCACCTGTTTTCCAACACCGCGTCAGTCTCGAAAATGACCTCGCAATTTCCATCCTTCTCGTGAACTCCAATACTTGATCTTCCTTCGTTCTTTTCCAACAAAATCCCCTCGTCATACTCGCCATCCATCTCCAAGCTTCTCAGCAACCAATTCCCGAATCCCCTCGGTGAAAGTGAGTTCATAGTGCGCTTTGCCCCTCGTTTGTGTCCCACTGCGTCAGTTCAACGTTGTGTTTCCAGAGTATTCCAGGATACTTCGCCCTTTCTGGTGGTCTTTCATCGTCACTTCCCGCCCCTGTTGAGTCCAGCTCTGGTAAGTCCTTCCATATTCCGATCCTCGTTCGGATGAAGTTACAAGAGAGTCTCATCGTGGCGGATCCAGCGGACTTTATACCGGACAGAAAACTGCACAGTTTCTTATACAGAAAACTGTGCAGTCTGTCAAAAGTATGTGCAATTTTTATGCACGATTGTCTGAAAGTTATTATCATATGTTTGGTATACGGGACAGTTTTCAGACTGTCCCGTATAAAATGAGCTCAAGGCTTATAATCGCCTAAAACTGATTAGCATTGTCTTCCCCCAAATACCTACCTTTCTTTATAGAGAAAATATCGTACATTTCGTTGAAAAAAGTGTATTATAATGTAGATTGAAATTGAAGTAAAAAAAACTGATATTGCTATGACAATATTTGTGCTTGTAATATTATTGAAAATTCTTTAACCCTTTGTCGCACTGTGTTTCCGTTTCCGTCGCTCTTGCCACATCCTTGTATCCAATTTTGATTTTGTTTCGCTAACATCGATTGTCGATTGTTTTACGTCTTGTACTCCATTCCGTACAAAGGGAAGTTATATGACGGGAAGGAGCTCGGGGCTGTGAGGACTATAGTGTATGGTGACTTCGTTTCTTGTATTAGGACTGATAATACTACAGTGGACTTGTGTGACTTACAACCCAAAAAAAAATATATATATATTAGGTTTCTTCGTATATGAGAAGTGACATTCCATACTTGAAAAATACTACCGTGTCTGAGGTGTCTAGTTACCCACTACGTCATCAATAGGCATCTACGTCATCACTAGACATCTTCATGTATTGACCTAAGTGCTGGAGTCTTTAGACGCTGGAATTTTATAATAAGTGATGTTTTAAAATTACCTTACTTTTAGAAAATTTATACGGAAACGTGAATTTTCATAGGCACCCCGCCCCTTCTAGTGAATTTTTGTTTGAAGGTAGTATATGTAAGAAAAATACTTAATTGTAACTTAACCTACGCATAGATAGGTAAGGGTAAAAATTCATGAGGAATGTTAACTCAATGTTTGTAGCACTCACTTCATACTAAGTAGGTATATAGTTTTAAACACAAGTAGTTTTAAACAAAATGTGTTTTATTTCACATATAAATATTTCATAAATAAATAATAAATCGAAATTTTCTGTTATGATACCAGTTATCTCGTTTTACAAGGTGTTCACATGATTGGTCGAAAAAAAAGCCAAAATATTAAATTACAATTTGACATCTCAACAGAGACAAGAAGTTTGGAAGGGAATATGGATATTTGGGCGTTTACAGTACTAATGACCAGTCATTGGCTGGGTTAAGTGGCTACTTGATGTATTACAACATTCCCCATCCATATCTGCCAATTATCAGAACTTGATAACAGTGAAACGGCGCGACGCTTCACAAATTTTTAAGCATTTTAGCACAAACCTTTGTGATGGCAAGTGAGATTTTTACCAAATTTTATCAGCTACTAGGAAACGCCTGAAGATGACTCTTCAATTTGTAATGCTTATAACTTTTACCACCTAATTTTATAAACAACATTTTGAGTGTGTCCAAATACTTGTAGACAAAAACTGGATTTCACCCATCACGGGCTAACATTAAATTACAATTTGACATCTCAACAGTGGCGAGAAGTCTGGAAGGGAATATGGATATCTGGCTAAAATATAATGTTATTTGCATAACTTGAAAATGTTGAGACTTGGATACCATATTGCATACTTAATAAATGTCAATGAATATAAGAAAAAAATAAACCTTAAAGTATAAATATGGTTTACGGACTTGAATTGGTATGTAAGTGCCAGTAAAATATTTCATGTAAAGGAGTTTAAAAAGTTCTAATATAACACACAACACCATTCTGTACATAAATATTCAGGTGCTTAAATTACTCAATGAAAACTCTCTAAAAGTTAAGAATGTCTACTGTGTTTAAATATTAGATGTCCGCAGTACAAACCCTTATAAATTTTTAAATTCCTTCGGCAGTTCATAAATCTACCGCCAGAGGCCGAAAAAGGACTAAGGTTTGATGTCCTTGCGGTAGAGCCTTATACCGAATTTAGGCTTTCTCATTATCCATTCTGTTGGTCCGATTTATATCGAAATGACCGCAAAGTCAAATGCGAAAGTAAAAAGGTCACTCGCCCCGAAAGTGCCTGCGGGTGTTTTTTGTGTATTCTTTACTAGGTGTCTTCAGAATACTAATTTTATGTGGGCGTAACTTGACATTCTTTACGTGTTCACTTAAATCAGAACACATATATTTTAAGATCGTAAAGTTCAAGATGTTTGATATGGAGGTTCTTATACCAGGATACGGAAATTTAAAATATTTAAGAGTTTCCTGACTTAAAAACTGTAAAGTGAAATATAATAAGAAAACACGGTAAAATGGTAAAAGACATACTAGTTGGTAGAATCACAAAACAAAATTAAAATCCTAATTTTTTAAACTTTTAACGTTTTAATTTACGACAAAAAAGGAAAAAGTATGTGCAGCCTCGGCAACTTTATCGCACCCCGGGAACAAAAGAGAGTCAACTCTAAAAACAACATTTTTTGGGAAATGGCTAAAAACACTAACTTTTTTGTTTCTTAATTTTTTCACAATTTTTTTTGGTTGTAATTTCTACGACATCTGTCGCAAAGGTTTAAGAGCTTTTTTAGTTCTGTTTAAGTGATTTCGTGCGGATGGTAAAAACCCACCAAAAAAGTACAAAACCTCTATTTTTTCTAAATTTGAGTTGTCTCTCTTTTATTGCCGGGGTGCGATATAATATCAGGAAGACATTTTATAAAAATATTCTAAATCACCCCACTCAATATTCTAATCACCCAAAAATTTTTTATCACCCCACACAATATTGTAATCACCACACAATGTTCTATTCACTCCACACAGTGTTCTAATCACTCCACACAATTTTCTAATCACTCAAAAACCACACTTTGACATACTTTTTAGTTTATTTCTGTTACAAAGAATGGCTCCTCTTCGTTTGTTACTGACAGCATTTTGCGTTGGTAAAATAATTTCTGTAGAGATTGCAGTTGTTAATTCAAAGGCTGAAAGTCGTGAAATACATAACAATATAATATTTTAAAAGACATTAAACAGAAAAAAAATAAAAAATGGCCCAGTACGTTTTATGACAGAGATTAATGTTAATAATATTATCGTTGTCCTTGTTAACTAGTGTGTTAGAGCCTTAACTCCCTCTCCTCAGTTAACCCCACTCCAACACCTTTTCCAAGCGTTCATTTGACTTTTGACAGATCGATTATGTGTCGTTTAGGGATGTCCTAATGCGTAACCGAATCGATTTCGCATAAAAATCGACTTTATTTATGAAAAAGTTTTAATCAATTTAACAAATTTACATTTTATTTTTGCTCAACATTTTGTAGTTTATAAACACACCCAGACGTTTAAAGCAGAGTTTATATTACGAAAGCGCTGACGTAAAACTTTAGTTTTTTACACAGTCTTCATTCAATAAAAAAGATTACAAAAAATACATAATTTCTTTACAAAGAAAACTTTAAATACAGTCCCGATAAACTCCTTAATTGGGGTTTGTCATCCGGTGCAGGAGCTACAGAAAACCAAAATATGCTTAGGACTATTTTATTGTCGTAATGTAATTTGAGAAATTCAGTGTCGCGACAAACAAGGAAAAAAAACCAATAGGGTTTAAATTTAAATCACATTTTATGAAAAAATCAACTTCAATAATCCTCGTTGCATAAGTAGGCTCAATAAACATCGATATCGATAAATATCGGAGCTAAAGAACATGTGCTTCACTATCGTAAAGACAAAATCATAAAGTATTGCATTTTTCGGTCTATGGTTGCCTGTCAATAATTACGGAACTTTATAGGCGCCCATGTGTCAAAAGTAAAATAAACGCTTGGAATACCTATAGTGACAGACGTAACATTGACGATGACTAGTCCATCAGTACCAGTCATCAGATAACTCTCGCACTACTAGACGCGATTAATAAAACCACAGACTACAGATGTCTTCTTATTTTACCCCTAAAGTGGTTTTAAGTCATCGTCGGTCGGTGTTACGTCTGTCACTAGGTGTTGGAGTGGGGGTGGCTGAAGAGAGGGAGATAAGTCTCTAACACACTAGTTAAGGTCCCGCTAAAATATTCTTTAATATCTATTAAATATGACAAAAAATACTGGAAAATTGCAATAACATTGTGCATTCATTAAATTATAACTGAAAGTGGACCTTGACCAGTCAGGTGATTAATTCAAGGTTAAACGAGCCATTAGATATTCTCAGAAATTAACGAATGCAAATGCAATGCATTGGTGCACCAAGTGCAGTGAATCTTGATAGTTAATTTTTTACGTGAAAGTAAAATGATAGCCCAAGGTACCACATGAAATATTCTGACAATGACTACTAATTAAAAAGTTGGTTAGTTTCTCGCAGTTGATAGAGATCTTTAGTAAGTTATCGTTAAATTAGTCATTCGTTAATTTCTAGGTAGATAGATATACATAAACTTACGTTTAGGTTAGTTGAATAAAGCACCCGGCCGGATACCAGAAGACCCGTGTTCATGTTTCGGCGAGAAGGATGATTTTTTAAGGGCTTTTGGTGAATGCATATCGTTATCATAATTTTCTTAGTTTTATTTGTTGAATATTAAAATGCAAATATTTCACATTTAGAATAAATGATTCTTTTGAGATGTGCACATATGGCTTTGTCATTATTTTCTGATACAAAAATGGGTAGTTAGATAGTTATTAAGGATTTAAATAGATTTATTTCGGTTCCTATTTTGAGGCATTAGCCGCTTAGGCTTTATTGAAAATAGTATTTACAAACTGAAATATGTGCAAATATCGTAAGATTGCATAGATTATTTCACATAATATAATAAAAAAATATGTTTTTTTAATTTAAAATTTCCCCGTGGCTTATTAAGAAGGATTGATAAATATTATTAAGTTGTGGCACTTACTGGTTGCGCTGACTTCTGGTCCAATGACTGTGTAGGTTTTTTGATGTGCTAATAGCTTTTGATTTTTCTCAGCATCTGAAATAAAAATGTTTTTAATTAATAAACAAGTATTTTACGCGACGGTACCATTGGGTCACCAGATTCATTCAGACAGTGTTTATTCATAAATAAAGAAGAATTACGAATTTCTACAATTATTAAAATTCATTGGTAAAATAGATTCTACTGCCATCTGCTGATAAAACATGAATTCGAATATAGCCGATGCGCGAACCAGAAAAAGTGCTTAGTTTTGATTTTCACCACCAGGGGGGGGATGAATTTTCCCTTAACAGTAGTGCTTTCTATGTATAGTGGCATCTATCGAAGAAAATTCAAACTATTAGACTTCCCCTAAAACATTTTGATACTGATTTCGTAAAATTCGATAGATTTCTTAAACGACCCGAATATTGTTATTTTAGAAAGAAAAAAATGAGAAATTTTTATGTATTTTTCTTGAAAAAGAGAGGCAATAATAAAAAAGTAATTTTCGCTTTCATAGTACTCGAATACAGGTTAAAAAAAAACTAAATATACCCACTCGATAATCATAAAGTCTCTCTGTCTATGCAATACGATTTAATATGACAGAAAAGAGATAAATTATTTCTCCGGAATCCGTGTTTCAAAATTTAACTGTCACATTTGAAATTTGTTTGATGGAGCCGCATGCAAATTTACATGGAACGTTTTGCTGTCAATTTAAACGATATTCATATATTTTTTATTATCAGGTAATTCCTTTGTCGTTATGATTTTCCTACGATAAATGTAAGCGTTATCTATCTCAGTTTATATACCCACC
>JAGVSP010004469.1:0-20919 GCA_022494985.1 Micrasema minimum
GTATTCAAATACTTGTACACAATTCTGGATTTATCCCAAGACGAAAATATAAGTGAAATAAATTGCAGAGTCATCTGCAAGCGATTACTAGTAATTAATTTAACTCGGTCAGAGTCTTAATTACAAAAATTAAGTAATTTGCTTACAAATACTTAACTTCAATATCAAATGCATAGATGGAGCTAGTTACGCGCTGGTGAAAGGTTTTCGATTCGTAACATAAATACAAAATCAAAAATATTACATGGTGTGGATATTCGCGAATAAGCGGAATGGGAAATGTTGCAGCACGTAAAGTGGCCTCTTAACCCAGCCAATGACAGGTCATCAGCCCTGTAAACGCTCGAATATCCATATTCCTGAATTTTAAAAATTCTACTTCATCTCTGTAGGGATATAAAATGAAATCATAGTTTTAAACTAAGCAAAATTTTCTCTCACTTCCTCAAGTAAAACGTATTATCTAGTACTCATATCAAATAATTTATTAATCGCCATTTCCGTTAGAACTCTCTTTAATCACCTACTCCTTATTTGTTTTCGTAATTACAGCAAAACAAATTGATGTAACAGGTCTAAATTGTATTATTAAAGTTTATTGTAATGTATACTTCAGCTGTAAAAAACTCTTTATGTTTTTCAGAATTCAGAATGGTGCTTAAAATTTTATTGTTTGTCAGGTTGATATTGTTTCAAGTCAATTATTTTCGGATTTCTGGCCGAACATAACTCATTTTTATTGTTCTTTCTTACAATACACGCCATTCACTTACTGGTCGCCAGATGTGTAATGTGTAAGGTTCGACCAGTGTTCGGCCATTTTAGAGGCCAATTCTAACTCTAGGCACTAAGCCACTCAACCATTTTACTCAAATAAATTGATACTTCTAACAAAAAAGTTACATTAAAAAAAATAAGAAAAATACGTAATAATTGGATGATTATTTATTCAGCGCCGTTTTGATAAGAAATCACCTCAAGGCAAGGGCTTTATACGGCTAATATTATGTAAAGCAAATGATGGGCTATATTTTATATTAAGTGTTCTAAGCACGACTTCTGAAATAATTTCAAACTTATCCAAAATATTGAGATTTTCTCTTGGCCGGTCTCTAAATATGAGTCCAGCTAGGTCTTAATACTGACCCAAAATGTCCAAACCACGAAAACTTCTTTCTTAATCTCGTGGAATTATAAAAGTAGAAAAACATTTATGTACATGGTATCTATATACTAGGGTTATACGCCTTTTAAAAAATCTTCACACCTCTAAAATGACTTAAATTTTGAACCTATAAAACATACATTTAATAAGTTATTATTTGCCAGTTGTTCAATAAAAAATTCAGTCATTTGAACATGCAGCTCGATTAATTAAGCTTTCGAGGAAAATAATTTGTTCTGTAGATTGATAAATTATTCTTTTCCTTCCAGAATATCTTGAAAATCCCATCTGTTCCGTCTTATTGACCCCAAATGTCGACAGTTTGACGTCGAAAAACATCGGATTTAAAATAAATCCATGTCTCTAAATCTCCAACTTCTGCTGTAGTAGAAAAACTTGTAAAAATATTTTTAAAACACTTTTCCCAGTTCACATATTCATGTTGCTTTTCTAAGCTTTTTTACTCTAAAGTTATTTTTACTGAATGTTGCTGGATTTTTGCGTCAAGAAATATTGGTATAACTTAATTAGATTACGCTTACATATATAAACGCGGTTGAAAAGCTCAAAAAAAATTAAACATAGGTAAACGAACAAAAATAAATAAAAAACATACGATTTGGCAGAGTGCTGTGGACAGCTGAACCGTTTCATAAAAATTGCGATATTCGATTTTAATATGTGCATAACATAAAGCACATCTAAATTCTTATAGTACAAACAAAATTGTGTTAAAAAATTGAAGAATTATCCATTAGGTAATATTAAAAAGGTGAAATTTTTTGAACTTGAGGGATTTTTCATGAAAATGTTTACTTAGTTATTCAATTATGTAATATGATAAATTTTTAAGTTTTTTTTATGAATTGGAAATAGGTTCAAAGCCCTAAATAAGTAATAAAATTTTAGATATTCCTAATTAATTTTTCAAAAAATATATCTATAAAATTATATTATTTATTGAGTTGGCATTAACGTTGTGGAATAACATAACATTCTTTTGCTTCACATGAAATCAAATTGCTTCATCCCATCACAAATAAAGGCAAAATAATGAACAATTTGGAAAACCTAGAAATCCAAAAAAACTTAAATTCGGAAAAAACATTGATCAATAATATTACATTCAAAAATACATTCCCGTTACATACCCCTTCCCCGACCCCCCTTAATTAGCTCTGCCCACCCACCCATACTTATATCCTTTTTTCTGTATATTTATATTTAGTTTATTACTACACCTGATGATGGAAAGTACTGTTTTCCGAAACTATAGTAGTGCTTAAATAAATTCAAGTGGTCTAAATAACAACGATCTATAAAATCTTAGATATTCCCAATTAATTTAGGAAAAAGTAGATAATACATCATAACAAGTTGTTTGCTGATGATTGATGCAGATTGTGAATAGATCATACATAATATCACAAAATACCTACCCTAGCTACCATTAAACTGTTTCTATCTGTAAAATTAACTTTAGGTTCTTTTGTTCTTTTTTAATTTTATTTTCAGCAGGAATTAAATTTCGGATGCAGTCGTTTAGCGATGGTCGTTTAGTAGTGGGAGGTTTATAGAATGACAGAAACCTGTAAATATCTTTGAGAAAATTCCTCTCCACGTGTTTATCTTATGTTCCAGAATTCCTTTGATGTTAATTATGTGAATTTTATTTACTCGGGCGCCGGCTATTGATCTATTTCGAATAATCTAAACTGAAATACAATCTGCTACTGAAAATGTTCTGAACTCCCTAACTTTTTCAAGATGGACCTTAATCGCTTGGTTACGATCGTTTACTGATGGTGATTTGTGAGATTTAAATCAGATGCTTATTGATAGCGTCGTAATGGATGTTTTTTTTCTGTCAAACAATAATGATTTAAAATTAATGGATGCTATTTTTTGTACATTTACTATACTACTACTTATACCCAATACTGTATCCAAATGCAGGTAAACTTGATGATTTGTAACATGAAGGAAAGATGACAGGTATCCGCTATTGTTTTAACACGCTTCAATTATTACAGATTGATATCAGTGGAAAGCAAAAGCTCCAATCGTTCTCATGCGCTTTGTAGCTGCAAAATGAATTGTAGTTGAGCCACTATCGGTATTTTATAACTTATCATTAAAATCATGTCGCGACCATACAAATTATTTTAAATTAAATGCGGTAGGTGGAGAGCTGAAATTTCAGCTGCCCATGCGCTTTGTAGCTGCAAGACAAATTGGATTCCAGCACTTCCTCTACGTATAAGTAACATGAATTTTCCATAGTTTAATTCCTCGTTAGATTTTGCATTCGTAAATTTAGTGTCAACGTACGGCGCCCTTGAGGTGATTTTTCATAAAAAGGCGCTTAATAAGTTATCCAATTATTATCCTATTCCAGGCATCCCTTGTAAAAAAATTATTTCAAATCAATACCACTACCTTATTTAATTAATTAAATGGTAGTCCAACGCACTAACACTACGCCACTAGGCGGATAAACCTAATAATATGCATTAATAGGGTTCTTCCCGATAGCACGAATATTCTAAAAAACGTTATAAATATTTAAACTTTATTTTTACAATTCCAACGATATAAAACACAATGATCAAAAATTTTGTTTTCATTTATAAATTTATGTTTTAAAAACACGAAAATACGAATGATTTTTAACGCTCGTTATTGGTTAATGACGTCATATCCGTCCTCCATGAAAGGCGTGAAATTCATTACGTAATCCGCGAAATTTAATAGATTCAGTTTTAACTGGAAAAAGCGGAAGAAAAGAAGGTTTAAATACGCGACCAAATGCTTTCATTGCCCCTATCACTGTCTCGGCTCTAAGATTGTCATAAACACATTCACCCCAACCTGCTCAAGGAGCTGGCATGGCTTTGTAGTTATATAATCTAACTTGTTTCTATATGTAGCTGTAGCATATTATGGGTCCCGATCCGCCCAAATTGCTAAAAGTGTTGTAAAGAAATCACTTCGCCAGTTCAATTTGTATCAATCAACCAAAACACGAGTGGACTAAAGAAGAGTGATTGTATTGATTATATTTCTATTCTGCGTGGATTAAAGAAATTATCTAATATTTTTGTAAAATTATTGGCATTGTACAAGTATGTTTAAACACATAATTCCATGATGTTATCTGCAGTAGAAAATATGACCATAAAAAAAATTCCCTTAGAGGAGTTTGGGAATATATTGGCTCTTTATTTCTCAATTGTTTATTACAAAAAAGCAATTACGTTTTCTTTGTAATATGAGTAGGTATCACTTATAAGTTTAATTCAAAACAAGTCATGTGTTATTACATAAAATTTATCGATCAATTGTATTATTTCATGGACCTGAATTAATAAAATATTGATAAATAGCATCTAATCTAAAGAAATATTGATATCTATCGTCTAGGTCTAAACCCTAGACTCTAGAGCAGCGTTTCCCAACCTTTTTCAGTCGCGGACCCCTAGGAAGTCAAGCACAATTTTCAAGGACCCCCTTAGTAAAAAAAAACAGCAATAAATTTTGGGACCATTTACTTTATAATAGTACCTACTACAAATACAAAACTTAAAAAATAATAAAAATACGTTAATAATTAACGCACAACAGCAACACCAACACGGTTTATAGGGTCTTATCTTAAAATTTATTCGCTAATATAAAAATATCCTGACCAGACTCTATTATTGTGAAGGTTGGTGTTGCTTTTTTGAAACTAAATTAGTAATGTTTGGTCAGTTGTAGTCTCAGATCGGATTCTACTTGCAATCTATTTCTGTATTTGTTTTTAGTGTAAACAAGAGCAGAGAATGCCTTTTAACATAGGTACGTGCTTGAAAAAAGCAGTAAATGTTTTAATGCTTCTTCTGCTAAATCCTTATAATCTTTCTTTACAAAAACCCAAAAACTTGATAATGTGGATTCTTTAAAATAACATTTTAATGCAGAATTACAAGAAATTTCAATTAGTTGGTATTGCCGTGGTCAAGCCAGTAATATAAGTGACATCTGTGTGAAAAGGGTTTGATATCCAATTTTTATTTTTGTCGGGCACTGGAAAATAATCCCGAAACGAAGACCTTAAAGCTCGGAGGTGTTTAATGATTTCGTCTTGTACTTGTGTTGGCAACATTGCTCCACCAGAGGATTCCAAAAAGTCTGACAGTGTAGGAAATTAATTTACGACGATTAAAATATTTATTGATTATTATTTATTTTGCATAAGCAACTATGCACAAAATGGGTACTTTGCAACAATAATTAGTAAGTACTTATATAAATGTTTTAATCGATTTAGATAGTTAAGAGATAGCCTATAAGTAGACGTTATTTTTAGAAATTAATATAAGTGTATGTCTGTTGGCTGTCCATACACAAAAATTTTTTTTTTAAAAGTTGTCAAATGGTCCAGAGATGTGACTGCGGACCCCCATACATATATTCGCGGACCCCCAGGGGTCCGCGGACCACAGGTCGGGAAACACTGCTCTAGAGTGAACATTTATTTTCAATATACATAATTCTACGTTGTTGAGAACGTTTTCAGTGCATAAAAAAGTATGTACGAGATCCATTATTTATTATAATATTTTTGCTTTCCTGTACAACTACTAAAAAACTTAGACTTTAATATAAACTACACATAATTTATGTATTCATGGTCCCTTGGTACTATTGTTGCGCAGTCGAGTTTGACTAGATGTAACAAACAGCAATTGGCTTAATGTGAGTTAATGATAATTTAATTTAAATCAACGACCAATTGGAAAAATGCAACTACAAAACGATCAAGTCGATTTTTAATGTTGATTAAAGAAGCTACTAATAAATAACTAATTGCTTTGCGGCGAAGCAGTCTTGACTTTGTATAATTGATTCGTCTTGCAGCTGCAAAGCGCATGAAACGGTTGGTATTTTAAATGTAATATTGATACCTAATATGTAAGTAATTCATTGTTTTACACCAATCATAGAGAAAAAACATTGTTTTGTAGAAGAAATCATAAAGCTTTTTACAAAACAAAATTTAACTTTTTTAATTCTAGATTTATGTAAATAATATGAGTGAATAATGTGTGAATTTATGTGAATAATAGTAGTTCTATACTTCATCTTTTCAAAAAAATATTGATTCATTTGTATCTGCTAGTGTTTAGAGGCCCCGAACTTCCGCTACCCTTTCAAATAATATATTTTCCCCCGTTTTTTCAGACGTCAAAACCTTAGAAACTCTAGTCGCCCATTATTACAAATTACAAAATATTTTGCCGCGAATTCCGGAACGATCCGCAACTTCATTTCCGTTGAAATTTTGCCAAAACCAAAGAGACAAGATGTTTGGGTTACGCCACGAAATTTCTAAAACTGATTTTAAGCCCCAAACCATCAACGGTTATTGAAAACATACTGTCGTTTCATTAGCATTCATGTTAGTATTTGAGTCACCAAAAATATGTCCACATGTTCATTAGACAAATAAGACCCAAAGGGGCCATCTTACTGTCCATAAAGGTTTCTAAATTCATTGAATCTATAGATTTATGGTTCTCCGGCTTTTGTTTCTTGCAAGAGCTTTTTTTGTAAGGTCGTAGGATTTTCAACCACATGTGGTCGATTCATATTTACGATTTCTCAAGCCGAGATTTTGCTTCGTTATTTCGACAAAAAATTTGTCTTTGCCACCTACAAATATTATCTTGCCGTTTTTGTCTCATGGGAAAAACATGAATTTCAAATCCTTAATGTAGTTTGCAATAAATTATGATTTTTTCACAGTGGCTATTGAGAACATGGATTAGGTGATGCCTTTAAATTCAATATTTAAAGCGCCCTTGAGGTATATTTATACGAAAACGGCGCTATATAAATTATCCATAATAATAAATAATAATAATAATATGCGTTATTGAGAAGTTTTTACAGAAAACACGAAAATGAGACCAAGAAGTCGATCTGTAGGCGCGTGTAGTAATTTTTGGTGGCCAATTTAATAGATTAATATTTTAAAACTATTGATTTTTGCTCCAAGATTAAAACAACAAGAAAGTGTACAGTCCATCAAAAGACACGCTAGATGTGTAAATGTGTAAGTTATTATCGTATGTTTGCACACAGGATATTGTTAATACAGCTAATAATGTAAATATGTTAAAAATGGTTTTTTTACGTTTTTAAAAGCATAAATCTTAATAAAGCCAAAGCAAAAATCTTTTGATAAATTTTGATAATTGTATTTTCTACGCACAGAGTGAGTTTCATTCTCTTTAAATTTCCCGAGCCGTTAAATTCAATATTTGAAGCGCCCTTGAGGTATATACGAAAACGGCGCTATAAATTATCCATAATAATAATAATCCAATACATAAAAATTATTTAACTATCATATCATCCAAACGTCACACCGACCATTCAATAATCCACACAGTTCTCGCTTTACACTTTATGCGGGACAATTAGCAGACTGCACAAGAAACTGTACAGTGTTATGTCCCGTCGGCAGTTTGCGTCAGAGCTGCGGGACGTGGACTTGACTTGGGAGAATGCACGGAAGCTGGCGGCCAACCGCTTGGCCTGGAGGCAGTTTGTGGATTCCATATGCTCCACACAGGGAGAGGATGGTATGGTATGATGATGATGGTGTTATGTCCCGTGAAATGCATATCACTGAATTTAGGTAAACAATTCATTTTTGTATTTGATCATCATTCTTAACTACAACCGTTTCAACTTTTTGTTTGTTGATTGTACCTATTTTTATATTTCTTTTTTTTTTTTGCTATTTAACCCGTAACCACTCACCTTGATTCAATTATATTTTTGTTTAAATGTCTCTATTACTCTAATTGTCCATGCGCTTGGTAGCTGCAAGACAAATTGTAATTGAGTGAGTCTTTCCCGGTAAATTCAAGCCATCTTTAGTAAATAGTTAGGATAAAATATGTATTGTAATCCTGCCCCCAATTTTCAAAACTACTAAACTTGTTCGTAAAATCAATTACCCCAATTACTGATATCAGATGGAAGCTGGCCAAGACGAATTGGGGTTCAGTACTTCACCTACGTATAGATTTAGTATCATTTCTTAGATAATCGTTCTCTCAGATCCTTTATTCATAAATTGGGAATGGAATAAACTAAGAATATCGAATGTACAGCGCCCTTGAGGTGATTTCTCACAAAAATGGCGCTTAATAAATCATCCATAATAATAATAATAATAATAAAGAGTCTCATGCTCTAACCGTCTCCACACGGGTGGTTGTAATTACTAATAAATAATGATCGGAGTAGAAACTAACATCCCTACCACTGTTAATTTGGGCCGACTCTGGTTGGTTTGGATGATGGAAACAATGACAATTATAATACATAAGCTGAGACAGTGGTAGGGGTACAATGAAAGCATTTGTTCGCGTACATAATCGTAAATTCATCCGTATTTTTATCAGACTAACAATCTTAAAATCGCGGTTAAACTTGTAGAAAAAATCGGTAGAGTTGGCTGGACTGAAAAAGACTCAATAGTCTTTAAAGCAGTCTAGGGAAAGGGTGGGGCTTTCATTGTCACGTACAAAGTACAAAGTTTAATTTGGTGAACGAAGATCGGCCTATAAAGTTTAGACGGAGAAATTCGAAAATATTTTTTAGCATGTAGCAGAATTTTTCCTATGGTTTCTCGCAAAACTGCAAATTAAATCATGCATTTAAGGAAGATTAACTAGGAAACCTAAGTGTTTATGTTCGTATTGTAAATGCATACAACACGTAATACTTAAAACAATGTCGTTTTTTTTTTTAACAACAATGCAATTGACGTAACTCAGGTAACAGTTACCTGCAAACATATATTAAGATGTTGTTATTGGCGAAACAATTTCATTGGTGTTTATTTATATTCACAGGTGGTAATGATTGATCGGATACTAAATGTTTGAAGACGTCATAACTCCTTAGTAATCATGCATTATATTAAATCGCACATTAATAATATGGCATTGTTTCCATTTTATAAGCACTAAAGGTGTCAACACAAGGACGAAACTCTATCCATCGTATAAATAATTTCAGAATAACAGGAACTTAAAATACACACTTAAGCGCACTTTATACGGGACAGAAAACTGTACAGTTTCTTGTTCATAAACTGTACAATCTGTCAAAAGACACGATAAATATGTTTATTTTTTAAGCACTGTGCCGTGTAAACTGCGCTTTAGATATGTACCTACATATTATTTGTACTGTGAAATTTTACAACTTTGCCACTATGCGTTTGGTTATCTTGGCGTAATAATTCGGCGGATGATGAAAGAACGGCTAAAAAAACATATGATGCGACTATGCTTGGATGTAGAAATCGAGGAAGGCCGAGAAAGACATGGCATGATCAAGTAAAACAAGTGCTTGAAAGTGGGCATGTAAGAATTCGGAATAATCGACGTGCGTGCATGAGAAGATGTATGAATGTGGAGGAAGCAAGAGAAGTGTTCCAGGACAGAGTGGTGTGGCGTTCTATCCTCTCTGCCTACCCCTTCGGGAAATGGCGTGATGGTTAGTTTGTTAGTTAGTTAATAATTCATTATTATAACTAACGAACCATCACAGTTCCCAAATAAATAAATTTAAAAAATTAACAATAATTTTCAAAAATCACGTCATTTCCCCGAAAGGGTAGACATAAAAGATACTACCCTGCAATTTGCTTATGCTTTTGCAACAACAAATATTTCAAGTCCTGCATAAAATATTGTAACGGACAGAGTCCCCAAGGACTCTATTACAGTCGAGGGCTGAGGTGGGATCGATCCCTCAGTGTGTGTCCTGACAAATATCCCTTGCATCCTCCATGGTCTATTGGTCATGTAAAAACTGGGTAATTTGTGATTTGTAGACGGAAGTGATTTTAGTTTTACGTTGAATGGACAAACTACCACACCACGTGGCGGACAAAATATCACTTTTTTCCAGCGTTCAACCCCCGCCCCACTTTTGAATCCAATTTAACGGTAATATTACAAAATATGAAATAAAGGAATAGGTTGGTGTTTGAAATATTGCATCTAGAATCCCATACATCCAATATGTCACAGCAGCGGAAGTGAACTAATAATATCCGCATATTTTGGTAAATTAACCCTAAGAAAGGTGCGTTTCTTATTATTTTTATAATTATTTTAAAAGTTTGTTTCCTTAAAAATAAGAAAAATATTTTGAGAGATTCAAACAACGCAGTTTGAAATAACTGTGCAAGAAAGTAAGAATCTGACTTCCATGTAGTCCATTGACTTAGCTGTGCAAGGAAAATATAGTCAAAAATATAATTGAAATTTGAAAAAATATATAATTGAGGTCAAAGTTCAAGGAAGAACTAAAATTACTCGCCGTAGACGAATCTTTCCAATAAGTGCCTACCTATATTATTGTTTTTGAAAATAGTTCGATTAGATTCAAACATATTTAAATATGGTTTTTCACACAAAAATAATATTTCATATGTAACATTGGACTGGTTCTGAAGCGTAAGACTGATCATCTTTCCTTCGTGTTATACAATTATCTGCACTTGGTGTACCAATGCAGTTCCCTAGGCACTAGTGTAAAAAAGTAGATGGTAGATGTGTGCAGTGATGTGTAATGTGTCTATTCCGGAGAATTCACTTAATTACAATATTGATTGATAGCAAAAAGGATAACGCGGCTATGTTTTAATAATTGGTAGGTACTCGATTTTAGTAACACCAAAAAAAAATTGTTTTATTATACGCCGAAATAATTATTTCGCTGATCACGGGTGCAATGCGTGACGTCATGTCCGTGAATTGTGTTCCCTCGTTCCGTTTTGGCGGTTATCTGTGAAATAACACATGTGGCGTCATTTTTGACGTAAATGCATCTATTGAATGCAAACAATAACTATTCTAGTAAATTATAATAAGCTAAATTTTGAAAGAAGAATATTTCTAAATAAAACATGATTTGTATGCTTACAAGCAGTGCCTTTCAACTTTTCCACAAAAAAATATACAAAACTGGGGTGGATTTTTGTATAAACTATTTTAATGGTATCTCCGATCATGAATTCATCTACTTTTCATTAAAACTAAATATAAGTAGAACTAGTTGAGTAGACCCGAAAATTTTTGGCTATCATTTGTATCGACTGCGCTTTCGACTTTTATCACAATCAATTATCTATTTCTCAATTAAATTATCAAGATACAGTGCACTTTTGCATTTTTACACTTTTGCACATTGGGTGCGGATAAGGGAAAGTAGTAGTAGTAGTAATGTCCTGCATAATACCTTATTCGATTTGATGGAAAATAATAATGTGTATAGTTTTAATGTTCCGCTATGTCCGCCTGTTATGATATTAGTGTTGTGTTTTCTTTATGGTTTCCTGAATGTATCTTCTGCGTATTTGGATACTTTCTATGTAACACTACACCATGGGAGTAATGCTTCTATACATCTGTAAAAATAAATATAATATTAACTTTCAAACGTAGCTCATACTTGTGGATAGAATTTTTTAAAATATTCATTATGTGATCTTAAAATTACTTCCGGAAATTAACAAAATATTTAAAAAAACAAATGTTTTTCAAATGCATGTGATTGCAGTACTTGCATTTTTTCAAAAATACCTGCAACAACTTGAATTTTGTGAGTAGAATATTTTATTTGAAGTATTTACATTTATATATCTAAGTAGCTTCGTTGAGATTTATAGGAAAACATTCATCCACAATCATACATACAAATCACTTTTAAAATAAAACACCGAAATGAAAATCATATCAAAATAGGCAGGTATACGTATAGGTAGAGAGAAAGAGAAAAAAAAATAGGTATCTACTGCACTTTTGAAGTTATTTTTAATAAAAGCGACTGAGAAGCTAATTTTTACTATGCACTGTCTACTCATATATCGTAAAGGCTGATAAATAATTAGCCAAATGTACAATAAAAAAATTGGCTTGCAAGCAGACCATATTCTAATATATTTATATGTAAATTACATATATTTTTATATATATATATATTCATATATATTTATATGTAAACAATTTGTCGGAGAAGTTTTTGGCAAAAAAAACCGGAAGCTTTTCTGCGCTTTTGTTGACTTGCAAAAAGCATTTGATCGTGTTGATAGGAATAAGCTATGGATGGCCTTATCTGAGTATGGAGTGAACGATAACCTTGTCCGCGCTATTGCTTCCTTGTACAAAGACAGTGTAGCGTGTGTAAGGGTAAATGGGTCATTCACGTCGTGGTTTGACATCCCTAAAGGAGTCAAACAGGGATGTGTGATGTCACCATGGTTTGTTTAACATATACATGGATAAATGTATGAAAGAGTTGAAAAATATGGGCGTGGGCGCGAGAATGAGTGGTATGATTGTTAGTTGCCTTTTGTACGCCGATGACGCAGTGCTTCTTGCTGAGAGCGAAGAAGAATTGCAGTCCTTGGTTACAAAGGTTTACGATGTGTGCAAGGAGAGTGATCTATTATTGAATGTGGAAAAGTCGAATGTGATGGTTTTTGAAAGAAATGTGAATATGACTAAGTGTAAGATCGTAGTAAATGGCGATAGCTGAAACAGGTGGAAGAATTTGTATATCTGGGAAGCATGTTCACTAGGGATGGTAATATGGATAAGGACATTGAAGGAGGGTTAGTGCCGGTAACAGAATTAATGGTGCCTTAAAGTCGGTAGTATCTAATAAGTGCTTATCAAAAGAGGCTAAATTGGCAGTGCACAATGGAGTTCTGGTACCAACCCTTATGTATGGAAGCGAAGCATGGAGTTGGAAAAATAAGGATGAAAGTAAATTGAATGCAGTTGAAATGCGATCTCTCAGGCGAATGTGTGGTAAAACTATGTATGATAGGTGCACTAATGTTGTTAAAATTAGAGCAGAATGCAAGGCTGAGATAAGCATTATCGACAAAATTAAGAAAGGTCTTTTACGTTGGTTCGGTCATGTAGAGCGAATGGATGATGAAAGAACGGCTAAAAAAATATATGATGCGACTGTGCCTGGATGTAGAAGTCGAGGAAGACCGAGAAAGACATGGCATGATCAAGTAAAAACAAGTGCTTGAAAGTGGGCATGTAAGAAGTCGGAATAATCGACGTGCGTGCATGAGGAGATGTATGAATGTGGAGAGGAAGCAAGAGAAGTGTGCCAGGACAGAGTGGTGTGGCGTTCTCCTCTCTGCCTACCCCTTCGGGGAAATGGCGTGATGGTTAGTTAGTTAGTTAGTTAAATATGTGTATTTTGAATTGAATAGGTATGTGTACAATAAGTAAGGATATCGTTTAGGATTTTGGCTTATCCAATATGGTGGGTTATCCTTGTAGAGGTAATAATAATGTTCTCCGAGGACAAGCCGACTACCAGCACACGTGTCTACCGCGTGTCTATGATAGACAGTAAACTTGTAAATAATGTATTTTTTAATGTACGTCATCTTCAGTCAACTTCACGGACCCCACATAACTAAATTCTTTGACAATCGGTGGGTTACTCATCATCAAATGATAACATTGTAATAAAAACAGCGGCATGTCTGAATAAAAACATATAAGACTATGTAAGTTCAAAAATTTATTTTGATATTTATTTTTTTATTTAGATATTTTTATGTGAAAAACAAATTTAAATAAATAACTAACTAACTAACTAACTAACCATCACGCCATTTCCCCGAAGGTGTAGGCAGAGAGGACAGAACGCCACACCACTCTGTCCTGGCACATTTCTCTTGCTTCCTCCACATGCATACATCTTCTCATGCACGCACGTCGATTTTTCTGACTTCTTACATGCCCACTTTCAAGCACTAGTTTGATCTTGATCATGCCATGTCTTTCTCGGCCTTCCTCGATTTCTACATCCAGGCACAGTCGCAACATATATTTTTTTAGCCGTTCTTTCATCATCACCACTCTTCACTACCATACATAAGGGTTGGTACCAGAACTCTATTATGAACTGCCAATTTAGACTCTTTTGATAAGCACTTATTAGATACGACCGACTATGATTTCATATTGACCCCTATCGGGAATCGAGTCCGCGACCTCATGGCTGGCAGCACAACGCGCTACCGCTGCACCACGAGGCGGATATGAGATAAAAATACAGAATCATAAAATTATACTTTGATTGTATTTAGACATTTATCTGGCTACGTTTTTAGATAATGCTACGAGCATTTTATGTCATCTGTTTCACATTATTTGCGAGAGGGTTTTTTCCGTTCCTATTATTATATCCATTCACATTTTCAGGAACTGAAATTGCCAGACGATTATTAATGATTCTTTTTACTTACTAAGTACCGAAATAGTACAGAGTTTATTAATGAATCATTAACACTAAGCAATTAACACATGTTTTTCTTTACGTATTTTTTTACGAAACTTTGTACAAACATTCGTCATTATGCATCACAAAAAATATTCAAGAATCCATTAAGAAAAAACTGAGTTTTAAGAAGTTGTGATTCATTAAATTTTTCGAAGAAAATTTAAGTTTTTAAATTCCTTAAATGTGGATTGGAAATGTCAACACATTCTTGAAATTCGTTTGGTAAAAAAAACACATACTCGATCTGATATTTGAATTAGTGTACCTAATTACACATATTAAAGACGTTTAAAAATTAAATAGGTAGGTAGATACTAAAACAAAATTAATTTTCGGAAGTTACTTTTTAGGGGCACCATCAAAAGGGAAAACGGAAGGATTATTGACTTGGCAAACGGATGGCCACCAACCCTAGCCATTTCTTTCTATCGCTCTGATATTTATCGGATGAACATTTTTAAAATCCTCTCCCCCCACTAACATAGGCGTGATGGCTGCTAAGTTAGTAGGGGACTTTAGAATCTTTTGAATTCTCGGAAGTTGCTATGTATATTAAATTGGTATTATTTACATCACCTCGCGGAGTAGTAGTAAGCGCGTTGTGCTATCATCGCATGTTCGATTGCCGACTGGGTCAATATGAAATATACACCGTTTCCCACGATGAGACCGCGAAACTCCAGAGGGTGATTATTCATGATATTCTGAGAAAAAAATCTTAATAAAGTTTTTCAAAAAAACTCAATTCTAATTTCTTAAAAAAATGATTAAAATATGAATAAAAATTCACGCGTGTAATACCGTCCATTTTTGAACTGGCTAACACCACGTGACCTGCACCAATTTCAGATATGAAATTCGAATTTTGAATGTCCGTACAAGGCGAACCAGAGCGGACCCCCACTCCTCCCCGCCCACCGCCACCCCGCCAGCGCTAGCATTTCAAACAGAAGCCAGTATTTCATAGTCGCTTTTTATTAATACTTTTTTTAAATTTAATTATTAAAAATGCCCGGATCAAAAAACTTTATAAGGATTTTTTTCTCAGAATACCATGAACAATCACCCTCCGGAGTTTCGCGGTCTCATCGTGGGACACGGTGTATATTTATTTCAATGTGGTTTTTCACATAAAATATTTTTTATGTAACACCTAGGACTGCCAATGAAGTGTAATCATTTTCATGTAACGGAAGGTACATTGCAGTCGGTTTATAAATTTCCTTCGAAAGTAGTAATACACATTTCCTCAAAATTTTAGGCATATAATGTTTTTTTCCATCCATGTCATATGAGTGCCTAATCACCATCAAATTTTCATCTATATTTTTAGTTGTCAGCATTGGGTTACGGTGAATGCATTTAATACTGTTTACTGAACCACCGAAAGGGGCAGCCAGATTCCCCATGACATGTTTACTGTTTACAGACCGTGGGTGAAGAAACCCTTTTAGTTATTCGTAACAATAACTTTCAGATTATTTTTCTAAACAAACACGCATAGTGCATGTTCTTTCATCAGCGCCATTCCTCGTCGATTTTATTGTATAATAAATATAACGCACATAAAAGCTTCAAAGCTTCACCGTTCTTTATGTGAGAGCTTTGCAACTTTTATCAGAAGTTGACGGGAGGGCACAAGACTTCGTTTAGTTGAATAATAAATATGTAGGTTCATCATTAAGCAATCTTCAGTCGACAATTTATAATGAATACAAGTCAGCATTAACTTTGATTTTTATATTTAATTTGTAAACAAACATCAAAATTTGATAGCCTGTATCTACCTATACGAGAGCTGAAAGCCGGCCGCGCTTTTCGCAACTGTATTTTTATTATTTATTTTTACATGTTTAATTTACATATTTTTCTTAATCTATGAAATACCTCACTGGGCAAGTACCGTGGAACGCCACACCGTCCTGGCATACTTCTCTTGCTTCCTCCACATTCATAACATCTTATCATGCATGCAAGTCGATTATTCCGACTTCTTACATGCCCACTTTCAAGCACCTGTTTCACTTTATCATGCCATGTCTTTCTCGGCCTTCCTCGACTTCTACATCCCAGGCACAGTCGCCTTATATATTTTTTTTAGCCGTTCTTTCATCATCCATTCGCTCTACATGACCGAACCATCGTAAAAGACCTTTCTTAATTTTTTGTTGAGCCAATGCTTATCTCAGCCTTGCATTCTGCTCTAATTTAGACATTAGTGCACCTATCATATATAGTTTTACCACACATTCGCCTGAGAGATCGTATTTCAACAGCATTCAATCTACTTTAATTACTTTCGTCCTTCTTTTTCCAACACCACGCTTCACTACCATACATAAGGGTTGGTACCAGAACTAGTTTACAAAATTTACAGATATTGATCTGCCATGCTTTAGAACTCAAAAGGAATAATATAAAAATTAAAAAATTAAAAAAAATAAGCACATTATTAGATACGACCGACTTTTGGGGGCCGTCATTGGAATTGAGTGCGGGGCAATGCAATCTAGTATACGCCAATTTTGTTGAATGACTTGTCTGATACATGTTGGTTAAGCGCGAATAATTGCTAGTTTGTATATAGGTACAAATTTATAAATCTTCATGAATGGATGAATGTATGTAGACTGGAACACCATAATATTGTGTTTGTCTGATACCAAGGATGTTTAAAATAACCCCTGTTTAAGGCGGTATAGGGAATGCTGTGTGCAATACAGTTTGTAAGCGCGAATTCTTTGTCTGGTAATGAAATCGCAACCAATGTATGTAGGCTGGAACACCAAATATTATGTTTATGAAATCATTCTATTAATGGTAAATCGCGCGCAAAGTTTGTGTAGAAACTGTATCTTATTTCCATAGCTCGGAAATACAAGCATACCTAGTCAAAATATCGAGTACTGTGTATAATATTATATGCAATTAAAAAAAGGTCATATAGTTAATAAATTAGGCAGGTAATAATAATGGGTATAAATAATATGTAAATAAAAGATAAACATAGGCAACCTGACATCCATGAAATATATATATTAATAAATATTACTCTGACAGAGTTTTTGTGCGTCTAATAAAAATGTATAAATGATATGTATTAATGCATCTTAATTAATAAGAATGTGACAGATTTTTTTGCGTGTGCTATGTAATTAGGTACATACCTTATAAAAAAAAGGCTACGTTAGTTCTGACGATGTAAATGTTGCATTATTGTTTACATTTTCAAATTAAAAAAAATAAAACTATCATACAAAGTTTTCCCACAAGATGTCGAAAAAATATTATTTTCTGTACTGTAAATTGTTTTCGTCTTCTATAGTGACACTATTAATTTGAAATGTTTTTGTGTATTCATTTAAATATATATTTTTGTAGTGCTATTTTTTATGATCAAATTCGTTTTCAAGTAGAAGAAAAATTAGTTGAAAATAAAATCAGTTTACTAGCGCCATCTATTGGTTAGTTTGACAATATGTTTCTAATACCGGTAGTACAGGCATTAGGCCGTGTGGCGGGATTTTCAGTTTTTATTTTAACTTTTGACTTTTGACATATTATATTTCCTTATTTTCATTTAGTTATTTCGTTTTCAGTTTTCATTCTATCCTGCCTTTTGTCCTTTTGTTTACTTGTTTTCAATATTTTCATGGATGTGAAACTATTCAATTTAGACAAGGACGTTATAAGTTTATAAGATGTTTCTTGACGTAATTATAAAGTGAAACCAATCAAATAAACAGGTTTTTTAACTTCATTGATTACATTAGGTACTGTATGGAATTTTTATGTATTAAGTGGGTTAACAATACCTTTGATCAACATTGTTTCATGGCCTCTCATTGCTTTGAAATCATTGAATGCATATTTTTGTTTATAAACACTGTTGAAACCATTATTTATGCTTTGTTTCAGATTCGCACAATGCAACAGATCGAGTTTTCCTCGGTGAAAGACTTAATCTGAGATGCAATGCGGCTTTTTCAAAAACATCGACTATTAAGTGGCTGAAGGATGGAGTGGATTTAAATGATTCAGCAGGAAAAAATCGGGTGAAAGTGCAAAGAACTTGGTGAGAATAAAAAAAATTAAAAATATAATTACTAATATTGTTACTTATTATTATTCGTTTTGATCAAATTTAGAAACTTTTGGCAGTTAACTAAAGTGTTTAACTGGTTTCGAAACTAAAGTAAGATAAATGCTTTGCACCGTAAGTTATAAACATAATTAATTTGTGCAAAAATGATCTGCCTTTTATTATGATATTTTTTACAGAATAACTTAGTAGTGCGAAAAATGCTTTTATTAATAATACATCATTAGATCTTATATTTTTATCGTGTAATAGGTTCATCATAATTGTTTTATTTTGTTTAAGTATACTTCTTTTATAACTGTCAAAAAAAATACTCAAAATAATGATTGAAAAGTTTGAATTGTTCCAAACAATATCAATGTCTAAAACTCAATAATTTAAAACCTATTTGAAACAGAAATGCAATAGCTGGATAAAAAATAATCTTTTTTTTTGTCTGCCAAAAAAGATGTCACAGTGTAAGAAAATAATACGTCTGTTTATTTGTTATTTCTCTTAGTTAGTAAGTATGTACAATGATTATAAAGATTTGTTTTTTCGTGTTCAGGTTAAGAATAAAATCTGTGCGGGCGATCGATGAAGGAACATATTCTTGCTTGGTTAGAGATTTCAAGAGCAAAATCACAGATATTCGGAATATTAAGATACTGGTTATCGATTCTAAGAAGCACATTGCTGAACAAAGCCAGGAGAACCTTCAAGATGTCTTAGAAGGTAAAAAAATATACAATTTAAATATTTTATTTTATGGTTTCTTTGATATAGAAAAGTTTTTTTTAAATTCGTTTAGAAAATTTACTGCAGATACAACTTTCTTTACTTTTATCTTCCAATATTTGATAATCTGTGTCTCTCAGGTCTTGCTAATTAATAAACAAGGATGTTTCTGTGATTTCGGTAAGAATTTGAATATAAGATTTTCATCATCAGTGGTTTGATTACATCTTCTGCCGTGTTAAAAACACCAAAGTTGTACAAAAGGCTTCTAGAACTCTTTAAAGTCTTTACAGTCGCATGTAAAAACCATTAATGATGAACGATGAACTCTAAAAATATTGTAAGAAATAGTAAATAGTTCTTGTTGGTCTTAAATCCAAACAGTGACCTAAATAAGCTTTTTTCTGTTAATCTGGCATTCAGAATGATTCAGATTGGCTGGCAATATACAAATGAAACACTCCCCAAATTAAACGTTGATATCAACAAGTAGCAATTCTGTAGCAAGAAGCATCCTGGATGTTATAATATTATTGTAGCCTTAGCATCTGTATTATTGTTCATTCTACACCTTTCTTCTTTTTTTTGTGTATAATCCTATCAGACCTAAGTTGTAAAGCGCCCTTGAGATGATATTTCATAAAAACTGCGCTATATTTATTTATTTATTTATATTCAAAACCAAAACAGTCGTTACAGAGTATAATAATGTAAGATCTGGAACATAAGTTTCATTCATTCATTATACCATATCCGCTCCCTATGTGGAGCATATGGAATCCAACTTTGGAACATAAGTTGCATGACCAATAACGGATTTTGAGTAGTAACAAGAATAGAAGGATGTTCGAAAAATAATATTGGGGAATTTACAAAAAGGTTTGTTTGTTTGTACACTTTTATTTAGCTATAAAAAAATTCTTACAGCTAATATAATACTTTTTTTTCATCTAAATATTTATAACTGATCATAAAGATGCTTTTTATGTTTTAATAGGTATACACTGATTTTAAATATCATAATTTCGTACATATATTCTTGTTACCATTCCAAATAAAAACCGAATGATTCCTGGTTGAATAAGGTAACTGCAATATAAGGTTATACGGAAAGCCCATTAAAAATGAAAAATACAAGAAAAATAGATAAAATTTTAAAAATAAATTATAAAATAAATTATAGAAAGAAATCCTGTGGATTCAGAACTGAACTAAACTTATTATAAACAATAAGTGTGTCCAAATACTTGTAGACAAAAACTGGATTTCACGGGATACGGGCCAACAACTACAACTTGACACATCTGGGCAACTTAACCCAGCCAATGACAGGTCATAAGCCCTGTAAACGCCTAGATATCCATATTCCCTTCCAAATTTCTCGTCTCTGTTGAGATGTCAAGTTAAACTTATTATAATTATTATTATTAAACTCGTTTTCTATTATTTTTTAGGTTACCAAGCCGATACCGACCTTCCAAAACGAAGTTTGAAAATACTGTCACAGCGAGGGCTCTCTCGCACCGCTGCCCTTACGGAG
>JAGVSP010004470.1:0-15622 GCA_022494985.1 Micrasema minimum
CAGGCTATCTGCAGCATGTAGGAGAGGGAGGGACATATCTTGTTGGACTTACCCCATGATCTCCCACCGCTCCTATCTCGAAGCCCTTGTGCCTGCTCTGCGCTAAATGGAGGACTCCATAAGGTCCACGTATCGACCCACCAGCGGAGCGAACGTCTCCCCTCCCTCAAGTGGTCGTGGAAGCGACCGTTCTTCAGGCTATCTGCAGCATGTAGGAGAGGGAGGGACATATCTTGTGGACTTACCCCTTGATCTCCCACCGCTCCTTCTCGAAGCCCTTGTGCAGGCTCTGCGCTATGGAGGACTCCATAAGGTCCACGTATCGGACCACCAGCGGAGCGAACGTCTCCCTCAGGTGCTCGTGGAAGCGACCGTTCTTCAGGCTATCTGCAGCATGTAGGAGAGGGAGGGACATATCTTGTGGACTTACCCCTTGATCTCCCACCGCTCCTTCTCGAAGCCCTTGTGCAGGCTCTGCGCTATGGAGGACTCCATAAGGTCCACGTATCGGACCACCAGCGGAGCGAACGTCTCCCTCAAGTGGTCGAGGAAGCGACCGTTCTTCAGGCTATCTGCAGCATGTAGGAGAGGGAGGGACATATCTTGTGGACTTACCCCTTGATCTCCCACCGCTCCTTCTCGAAGCCCTTGTGCAGGCTCTGCGCTAATGAGGACTCCATAAGGTCCACGTATCGGACCACCAGCGGAGCGAACGTCTCCCTCAGGTGCTCGAGGAAGCGACGTTCTTTCAGGCTATCTGCAGCATGTAGGAGAGGGGAGGGACATATCTTGTGGACTTACCCCTTGATCTCCCACCGCTCCTTCTCGAAGCCCTTGTGCAGGCTCTGCGCTATGGAGGACTCCATAAGGTCCACGTATCGGACCACCAGCGGAGCGAACGTCTCCTCAAGTGGTCGAGGAAGCCACCGCTCCTTCTCGAAGCCCTTGTGCAGGCTCTGCGCTATGGAGGACTCCATAAGGTCCACGTATCGGACCACCAGCGGAGCGAACGTCTCCCTCAGGTGCTCGTGGAAGCGACCGTTCTTCAGGCTATCTGCAGCATGTAGGAGAGGGAGAGACATATCTTGTGGACTTACCCCTTGATCTCCCACCGCTCCTTCTCGAAGCCCTTGTGCAGGCTCTGCGCTATGGAGGACTCCATAAGGTCCACGCATCGGACCACCACCAGCGGAGCGAACGTCTCCCTCAGGTGCTCGTGGAAGCGACCGTTCTTCAGGCTATCTGCAGCATGTAGGAGAGGGAGAGACATATCTTGTGGACTTACCCCTTGATCTCCCACCGCTCCTTCTCGAAGCCCTTGTGCAGGCTCTGCGCTATGGAGGACTCCATAAGGTCCACGTATCGGACCACCAGCGGAGCGAACGTCTCCCTCAGGTGCTCGTGGAAGCGACCGTTCTTCAGGCTATCTGCAGCATGTAGGAGAGGGAGAGACATATCTTGTGGACTTACCCCTTGATCTCCCACCGCTCCTTCTCGAAGCCCTTGTGCAGGCTCTGCGCTATGGAGGACTCCATAAGGTCCACGTATCGGACCACCAGCGGAGCGAACGTCTCCCTCAAGTGCTCGTGGAAGCGACCGTTCTTCAGGTTATCTGCAGTCAACATTCATGTATATAAAATCAATTGGATAAATAAATAAATATATACCGTAGCCCTATTTTCATGAAAATGTATTATACAGGGCTAATTTTTAGTCAGTTAACAAAAAAATCGCTAAATTCAGTATCGTTGATAGAACCCATTTAAGTAAAAAAAAACATGTCCTTTTTATTTTTACGATTTATTATTATTATTCCTAATAATTTTTACAAATTACGCACACCCTACTCACAGCTGGTAATTTGAGTTCATGCGTGGCGCATAAGGGTATTCAGTCAAATAAATAGTATCTGTGAATAAAACAAAATAAAAAACCGCATTTTAATAAGGATTTGTGCAATTTTACTTAATCTGCCATACTAGTGAAAGCTTTTATGAGAAGAAAAAAAATAATTTTCAAGCTCAGATTAAAAAGTCATATTACACATTCGACTGCAAATATGGTGTAGATTCACCAGTTTTCGGGTTGTACCTCGAGTTTTGTTACACCATGTATAATAATAATAATAAATTTACTTTCGCATCATCGTTGATACCTACTGCACAAAAAAACAAGTGGAATAAGTAAAAAAACAACAACAATACAACAGTTAAAAAAGGAGATAAAATTAAAATATTAAATATTGAATATTTAAACCTCCCAAAGTGCGATTTTCTAGTTTATTATTTTCTAGGTATTCCAACCTAAAACTGGGAATTTCTTATGTACCACAATAATTGATGGTAAGTTAAGGTGGATATAAATAATAATTATCACCATTTTTTGCAAATCTCATGCAAGAAGGCGAATTATAAAAATTGATGACTATTTAAATAGCAGGGATGCTTGGTGTTGTGGCGGAAGAAATACGTCACGCGTGCGACGCGGAACGAAGCAAGATCTACTGAACTCTGCCGAACGCTATCGAACAATGACGAGAACCATTTTAACCTTTATTGTGACTCCGCGTCGCTTTTGTACAAATTTCTTGCCGCCAAATTGTGTGGCAATCTAAATTCATTTCGCACTTTTCGATTTTCATAATTCATGTCAGTCTTAGTTTAATTAGTTAAGTTTAGTTAAGTTTTCATTGTATTTCCTTTCATGTAACAAATGTGCACTAGAAACTGTTAGTACTCTTTCATTTCTCTCTGTGCACCCCACATAAAGCCATCACCACTAGAGGTAACCAAAGTGGTGGCTAAAGTGTTAATCCAACACAATACATAAACCATATTTTTTTATTATTTTGACTTACCTTTAAACTATATGTAATGACATACTAATTGTCTGGACTTTCAATAAACATGTACCTACATTGTATTTACGTTGAAAAAAATAATTAATTAACAATGAATGAAATTGAGTAAAATAGCATATTTAGGTTTTTTTTTTCAGGATCCAACTCCCATAAAACTACATAAAACTATTATTTGAAAATCGATTTCCTGGGTGTCTTCATGCAATCTACAACCTTATATTTTATTTACTCCATTTTATATCCCTACAGAGATGAGGTAGAATTTTTTAAATTCAGGAATATGTATATTCGAGCGTTTACAGGGCTTATGACCTGTTATTCGGCTGGGTTTAGTGGCCACTTTACGTACTACAACATTCCCCCATTCCGCTTATTAGCGAATATCCACACCAGGTAACATTTTTTATTTTGTATATATGTTACGAATCGAAAATCATCCACCAACGAGTTGAAAGCTCCATCTATGAATTGGTGTTTAAGTTAAGTATTAGCAAATTACTTTATTTTTGTAATTAAGACTCTTCTGACGAGTTAAATTAATTACTAGTAATCGCCTGCAGATGACTCTGCAATTTATTTTACTTATATTTAGACCAGGAATTTTATACAACATTTTTTTTGGGCGTGTTCCTTGTACACAAATCTGGATTTTATATCCCAAGACGGGAGTAGGTATGTATTTGATTTTATATCCCTAGAGATGAGGTAGAATTTATTTTCAAATTTAGGAATATGGCTCGAATATCCATATTCCTGAATTTGAAAAGCTCTTTTTTATCAGCCATCTAGCGTCTTATAAAAATAAACAATTATTTCAAAATATGTGTAAGATTATATTATTACATAATAACACGATGTGCTACAATAGACATTTCATGCAACTACTAATACAGAAAATGTAAAATAAATGAATGAATGTTCTACAGTTGCCAAGAAGCAAATAGTACGAACGGTTTCCTCCCGGTGGTCTCTGCTGTCCCGCCGCATGAGAGCCGGCTAAAACAAATATCATTCAAATCATAATCATTTTACGTGCTTAAATATTCAGAACCTATTTCCCAACACTTGCACCACACTCCACACACATACCACAATACAATATATCATCATCATCATACCATATCCGCTCCCTATGTGGAGCATATGGAATCCACAAACAGGCCACGCGATCGGCCGCCAGCTCCCGTGCATCCTCCCAAGTCGAGTCCACGTCACGCAGCTCTGACGCAAACTGCCGACGAATTGTCAACAGGACGCCGAGAACCTGATGCCTTGTACAATAGGCAGGCGTGGTGGCGGCTCTCGGGAGGCATGCGTAGTATATGGCCTAGCCAGCCGAAACGCCTTCGCCGGATGACAGTAGATACCAAGGGTTGCTGTGTCCTTACAAAGTCAAACCACCGCACACCTAAAATTCTTCCAAGACACCTATTCTCTGCACTCAGAAGTCTGCTATCTTGGGCCCTGGTTAGGTGCCACGATTCGCAGCCATAGAGGAGAGCAAAATATGTTAACATAACAAAACATAAAAATTTCAAATACTTGCTTGCTCACTCTTGATGGCCTCTGAAATTTATTTTTTACATTGTGTTCAGTGCTCTTCTGACAACTCCTATGAAGAGTTTGATTTTAAGTTAGCGCTGAATTCAAGATCATAATAATTGTATTAAAATATAAATTAGAGCTCGACTATCGAAACAAATGTTCAGACATAGGTACCTTCGTATCTTAAAATTGAGGATCTGGGTCCTTACCACAAAAAATTATCGTGATCTTTACCTTATACAAGAGATGTGTTTTCAATAAGAGAGCTCGCATAAAAGATAGGTCGCAAAATGCCACAGATAAAACTAAAAACAGAGGCTGGTGTGCCAACACACAGAAACAGGAGCTGTCAAACCAAAATAGTAAAGAAAACAACTAAATTTACTTTTACCTTGTTTATTATACAAGGTGTATATTTCATCAAGAGGAAAATCCTCTTGAATATCTTTTTTTTAAACTATTATATTTATTTAATATATATATATTTTTTTACATTACACTTCATTTATTTTTTTCCTAATTATTATTATCCTATCATTATTATTAATTCAATTTAGCCATGATATAATATCTACACTAATATTTCTCACATACATATTTTTTACACTTAGCCCTAAATAACTTTTAAATTGTGTTCATTTTTTAATTCATCTGGCATCTCCTCATACATTTTGATGCCCTTATACATGAGACAATTCTGTGACATAGTTTTTCTTTTCTTTTTAATCTAATTTTTTTTTTTATCCTCTTGTTGCATATTTATGAAAAAAGTCATTGTTTTTTTATTTGTTTTGCTGATATCTTGGAATTATCCGTTTAACAATTTTGTTAATTTCATTGGCAACATTATATTGAATTCTTCGGTCTACTGACATAATATTCAAGAGTTTAATAATTTTTTTTTAATGTTTGTTCTTCTACTGCACTTCAATATGATTCGCATTGCTTTGTTTTGCAGAATTTGTAATTTTTTTTAGCTCTCCTTCATTACTAAGCATTTTAGCTCTCCTTCATTACTAAGCTTTTTAGCTCTCCTTCATTACTAAGCATTTTAGCTCTCCTTCATTACTAAGCTTTTTAGCTCTCCTTCATTGAATATCTACATACATTGAGTTAGGATCAGGAAATGTGAGGTTACCTTCAGATCTCAAGTAATCGTTAAGGATCTGGAAGAGTGGGAAGGAGTCCCACGTATCTGGAGGTTGTTCCGAAAGGACGCGGTCCATGTCCACTCCAAACAGCGCCCAGAAGATCTCGGCGTGTTCCACCAGGAGATCCGAGAACCAGGCGAACGCCTAAAGTTGACAGGACCATCAGTAAACTTCACAATATATATTATACAAAACAATCAATGTTGGGCATCGTGATTTTCTTTTGAGTTGAGCGATGCCCCTGTCATATGACTTGTTTGTTTACAATGGGCCTGTAATTTTTTCTGTGAATCGGTGCAATCCGTTTGTGAATCGGATAATTAATAAGCGAGATATAATCATTTAAATAAAAATGAAAAATTTTACATGACTCAAACTTTAAATGGTTTAATTTTATCTCGCTTATTGAAAAATTTTACATGACTCAAATTAAACAATCTCGCTTATTGATTATCCGATTCACAAACGGATTGCACAGATGATCTTGTGATTTTTTGTTTTAAATATAGGGCATATTATTTAAATTTCAAAAATGTCGTGGCAGAGAGTCCCCTAGGACTCCTTAACAGCCGCAGGTGGGGGTGGGCTTAGTTGCAAAATAATTTATAATAAATAGATTTTGTGATTTCCCTGATTTCACTTGCTTCAAACTTGCAACAAGTTTGTTGACTTTCACTAAGTTTGATCGGACAAGACTTGGTTATAAGAATGTAAAATCTTTAATTTTGAAAGGGGATTACTCCAACTTTGGCAAGATTTTGTATAAGAGTCTACTTTAATTCCTGCACAAACATTTTTGGAATAATTGGCTGCTTTGTGTAATCTTCAAGCTCCAATTTTACTTGCAAACATGTGTTTCATGTGAAAGCAAGCTTTTTCTGAAGGATGACTTTATTTTGTAAATTTAATAACTACAACTTTGGCGTGTGTTCTTTAATTTATCTCAGTTTTTTTGGAATAAAAATTGCTTTTGTGTAATTTTCAAGCTCCAATTTTACTTGTAAAAATGTGTTTCATGTGAAAGCAAGCTTTTTCTGAAGGATGACTCTAAAAATTCCAATAAATACATGGTTTCGTGTGTTCTGGAGTCTCAATGTGCCGTACACATTTGTCATAGACATTATAAATGCACGATTACACTTGGCACATTTTTATGGTTTTTAAAACATACAGATCATATTGTAATGTACTTTTAACTCATCTAAATAATTAACAAATATTAAAAGAACACAAACCTTTTAAATCTACATACTTATAGCAGTTAGCGCCTAAAAGCCAAACACATTACTAAACTTTGTACCTATTTTAATGTGTATAAAGCCAAAAGAGTGCTGTATTTTTTATCAACGTAAGCGTTGCTTAGCAATACACAATGGGCTTGCAAACAATGAATTGTACAATGCATTAAATAGTTAATAAATGAAGCAATTTTCTAATATCTTGTGAGACAACATTTACAGCAAGCAAAAGGTGATGGTTAAAGTTTACAGTAAAATAATAGTTAAAACTTACCTAAATGTCTAATCTAATGAATTGTAAAGTGGTGTTGGAGATGGATACTGTTTTTAGGCAATTTGTGTTTTTTTCATCTATTCTTTCTATTCTTTGATATAAATCGGATATAAATAGACATTTAAAATCAATATTTCAAACCCTCATGCCTACTTCTGTTAAGGGCATCTTCAGACTGGTGAAGATGCCTGTAATAGGGTGAAAACGCTATTTGTCGTATTAAATATGTATAAGTTGAAGTCTGCCAAGTATTTTTCTTTGACGTTAAAAGTTAATTACCATTTTTTTATTTTATTTTCCAAAAGGCCCAACTTCATAGGAAAAACAACCTCACACCCGAGCTTAAGAAAATTCACTTTTGATTCAACATTTTGGGCGTGTTCAAACACCTCTACACAAATCTGGATTTTATCCCAAGACGGGAGTAGGTATATATTTCATTTTTATATCCCTACAGATATGAGGTAGAATTTTTTCAAATTAAGTAATATGAATATTCGAGCGTTTACAGGGCTTATGACCTGTCATTGGCTGGGTTAAGTGGCCACTACAACATTCCCCATTGCGAATATCCACACCGGGTAACATTTTTTTTTACGAATCGAGAATCATCCACCAGCGCGTTAAAAGCTCCACCTATGCATTGATATTGAAGTTAATTTCCTGAATTTGAAAAAATCCTCATCTCTGTAGGGGTATAAAAATGAAATATATGACTTTTGATTCTTGTGGCTTCACCGGGAATCGAACCCGAGCCAGAACTTATGAGGAAAAATACACAAAACTGCCTAAATACTATATCCATATAAATATATCTTAGTTTACACAGTAATATGTCGAAAATGTACCTAATTGTTGTGTGTTTTGATATGCAAGAATTTGCATAAAAATCAATGTGATATATCTTAGTGTAAACCAAATTAAAATGTGATTAAAATGTATATGTGGTATGTCTATAAGGATGAATCTAATTCTATATTTAAATTATTTACATATAGACAAAATTTCTGCTTTTAGGTTAGGTTAGGTTATAAAACCTAAATTTTTGATACGAATATAACACAGAAAGTAACGCAAATTTCTCGATTTTCTTTAACCTATCTCACATTAATTTTTTTTATATTTCGATAATACGATATTTTTTAAAATTCTCAGTAATTATTATATTCACATGACATGGGTTTTATCAGTGTAAATGTTTAAACCCATGCACGTGGAGTGCCAATTTAGCCTATCAACAATAACTTGAAGGCCCCCGACTGAGTCGTCAGTAAGGACAACGTCATCAGCGTACTCCAGGTCGCAGAACTTTTGGGAGGGGGAGATGGATATTCCTCGGTCTGGCGGAATCGACATCAGGATAAAATCCATGAGGATTATGAACAGAAATGGGGCAAGCCACGTATACCAATATACTAAAGATCGGCCAAAATTGGACTCAAGATGAATGTAGCCAAGACGAAATTGATGACAAACGTCAACACGGATGAAAAAAAATTCTACCTGTGGAAAAAGTCGACAACTATGTTTATCTTGGTCACAAAATCACCATCGGCAGAGACAATCAGACCAGCGAGGTGGATAGGAGGAACAAATCTCTCTTGGGTGCTTTTTGAAAAGCTAAATTCCACATTCCGAAGCTCCATTCCCAACTCACTCAAGACTCGAGTATTCAACCAATGCATTCTGCCCGTCCTTACTTATGGCGCGGAAACAATGACTCTGACCAAGCAATCCTCCCATAAGTTGCAAGTTGCACAGAGGAGCATGGAGAGGATTATGCTTGGAATAACATTAAGAGACCGAAAAAGGAACGATTGGATCTGACGCCAGACAAAGGTCTGCGACGTGGTGCAGCGAATTGCTTGGTTGAAGTGGAAATGGGCCGGTCACATAGCCAGAATGACGGACGACAGATGGACGAAACGCGTTCTGGTGTGGAGACCGAGGAACCAGAGGCCTCAAGGACGTCCACCGATGAGATGGGTGGACGACATCAGGAAGTCTGCTGGAAGGTAGTGGATGGAGACGGAGCAGGATCGACAGGAGGGGAGACGGCAGGGGGAGGCCTATGTCCAGCAGTGGACCTCAACGGGGGCTGAGATGATGATGAAAGCAATTGTCCAGTTGAGTAGGTGCTTCGCTCGCTGTCTTCTAAGTTTAAACTCTCCAGCCAGAGACTGTCATGTGCCGCTCTGCCTTCCCTTAGCTCCTTCGTCCTTGCCATCTTGTTCCTGGCGTGATTTTCCCAATTATCAGCGTTTACAGACATCCTTAAAGCGCAATCGCTGACATCCATGGGATGTATGTAACAAATACACACAAAAAACCACGTTCATCCAATTGGTTAATTGTTGACATTTAAATACCAATTATCATCATTTTTCTATCGGCATTTAAATGCAGTATTTTTGTCTATTAATATTTGTACGAATTTAAGATTTTCTTTGGTTATTTTACGGTGAATTTACGAAATAAAATGAAGCAGAAATTTGATCTATAGTGAATACTGTAAGTGATGTCGGCATTGATTTATTAATACACTTAGATATGAACTGAACCCCAAAAATGAATGACACTTTAACTCCGCCAAAACCTCCAACTCCGCCATACGCGTGTTTAGTTTAGTATTTCTTTAACCGCCGGCCGGGTAGGACGTCCAGAAAACAATCCAAAATGCCTTCCTGTGTCGTGAAACCGTGTAAAAACCGTACGGGTAAAATTAACAAAAAAGATAGTGTAATAATTTTCCACATGTAAATGTTTTTTTATATTTGTTTACATAGCCTTAAATAGTTAATATTCAAAGAATTTTTCTTAAATAATTGCGTACAGCGCGTCCACAAGAAAAAAAAAGTCATTTTAGATGGATCGTAAAATTCATGAACGCTCCTCATAAGAGACGGGTTAGTATTGTATACTGTTACTGTAACCCTATATATATAGCCCATACCTTTCGCGGTGTGTGGGCGGATGCTTGCGGCAGTTAAAAGGGCTCTGATAGGTCGACCCGTGTAAGTGTATTGGTAATAATTAAAGGTGCGGAATCTTCGTGTCACTACTTTTTCTAAATAATTTACTCTGCAAGGCAGATCTAGGTGTATTAATAAACCAATGGATGTAGGTATTAGAAATTATGGAATTTAATTACGTTTGGTTGACCGCTAGAATCCGTTTTAGTGTTATACACCTGGAAAATAAGGAGCATACAACCAACAGATAGAAAGAGACAGAAAGTATAGAGTAGACATAGGTACGACAGAGATAGTGGCTTCCACCAAATTAATGTGCATAGTTAAAATAATTCTTTCTTCACCTCGATATAACAGGCTAACCGTATCTATTCCAGCAAAAATACAGACACAGGTTAGCTTAGAGAAATGGGGCTGAAAGGGCATTTCAGGGGAAAAAAATGCATAGGAACAAGTCATTATACAGGGTTAATTTTTAGTTAGTTAACAAAAAAAACCCTGAATTCAGTATCGTTAATAGAACCCATTTCAATTAAAAAAAAACAAGTACTTTTTCATTTTTTACGATTCATTATTTTTATTCCTAATAATTTTTACAAATTACGCACACCCAAAGTAAATTTATGTTAAGAAAATAAACCTGAATTCCAATACTATAAACAGTTTTAAACCCCATTATTAAAACATGAATTTAACGTTAATTTTTGTATCGAGGTGATGAATTAAAATATAATACCTTCCACCGAAAATAATCGCATTTTTAAATACAATAAAAATAAAAATCGCTGTAAATATTATTTTAAAATAGTTAAACAATATTTTTATTTTATTTATTTATTTACGTACCCATCAAAATGCTTACAGATAAATAACGCGAAAATATATATTACTAATAATGAGTTTCGTCTATAATATGAAGATCCATGTTACCTTTAACAATAATTATCATACAATTTGAGAAATTATTAGTGCTTAAATTTAACTATTATGTTTGGAGTAACAAAGCTCGTAGTACAACCCGAAAACTGGTGAATCTACATCGTATTTGGAGTCGAATGTAATATGACTTTTTGCAGATCAAAATTATTATTTTTTCTTCTCGTAAAAGCTTGTCCGCCTCGTAGCATAGTGGTAGCGCATTAGGCTACCGTGCCTGAGGTCGCGGGTTCGATTCCCGTAGGGGGTCAACATGAAATATTTATTTACATGAGATTTTCATATTCATAATAATATTTCATGTGTGATACCTTGGACTGGTACTGAAGCGTAAGACTGATCATCTTGCCTTCATGTAATATCAAATGATCAAGATACACTGCACTTGGTGTACCAATTCAGTGCCCTATGCACCATTGGGTGCGGATAAGGGAAAGTATTAGTAGTTTAGTAAAAGCTTTTGTTAGTACCTCAGATTAAGTCAAATTTAAAAAATTCTTATTAAACTGTGGTTTTTAATCAATAAATAAATGATTATTGCAATAATTTGTCGAAAAAAAAAACAACTTCGTACTCAATTTACGCGAAAACTATGGGTAAAATAATAAAAATATATTCTTCAAAATCGACTCCAAATATGACGTAGATTCACTGGTTTCCCGCTTGTACATCGAGTTTTATTACACCATATATGTTTTTTTTTGTCTCTAAATAACTAAACAAAAAAATTTTTTTTCAGTGGAAGAGAATTATTGAAAATGAAACTTGGGTGTTGTATAGGCATAAACACAACATTCATTTCAGAGCACGACAGTTTACAACACGGGTATAGAAATACAACAGACATACATACATTGTCACAACACCGAGGTTATTGTGCTGCCTAGAGAGCCATCACACATGCTTGGGCTTTACTATATTAGTGCTTTTATCGTAAATGACACCGACAGTCATTATTGAAAGCAGAGAAAAATATTTATAAAATTTATTCATTTAAATATTTATAAAATTTATTCATTTCATTTTTAAAATTTATTCAAATATTTATAAAAATTTATTCATTTAAATATTTATAAAATTTATTCATTTTTTATATTTATAAAATTTATTCATTTAAATATTTATAAAATTTATTCATTTTTAATATTTATAAAATTTATTCATTTAAAAAAAATTATTCATTTTTTATATTTATAAAGTTTATTCATGTAAATATTTTTAAAATTTATTCATATAATATATATTCGTTTAAAAGATCGAGTATTGAAAATCTTAATGATTAACAAATATTATTGATGTCCCAACAGCGACAAAGAAACTCTGGAAACGAATGTGGATTATCTAGGCGTTTACAGGGCTGGGTTCAGTAGCCACTTGACGTATAACAACATTCCCCATTCCGCCTATTATCTGATTACCAAATACGACAAATTTCAGAACATCTATTATAACCGTAATGGTTTCTTCAAATTTAATTTAAAATCTCTTGAGTTTGGTAATAAATAAATAAATTACATAAATGTTGATTAACTTATTATTGAAGCTACCTGACAATTTAATATCGTGACGAACATCTCTGTGGATAAATAAGCTAATAGGCAGTTTTGTTTCTGTCATTATTAATTTTATATTTTATTTGTCAGAGGTAATATCGTTAATATTTCGCCATTAGGCTATGTGTGATGACTTTCAAAATATAATTGTCAGAAACTAATTGATTTTTGTCACTTTTTCACTTTTTCAAGATTTGTTTTATTTGTGTATTTTCGAGAAATAATATTATAGTATATTATAACTTTTTTATACATTTTTCAATCTTTATGATGATATAATATATTTACCTGAACTCGTCTCTTGTCATGATAAAATTTAATATAATAGATACGGGCCTCAAATTTTTTGTATTCTTCCGTAATAGAATTGCAAATCACTTAAAAGTTTAATTTGCAACGACGGCAATGAATAATTTGTCGAAAAACCTGGGATAAAATTGCCAATTAAAATCATTACAAAAATTGTTACATTTCAATTTCAAGAATGGTCAATAAAAATGCAATATCTAGGAATATTCATGTTTTTTAAATCACATTTTCAAGGGTTACAAAATACTTATCACCGGAGCGCGTGGAATATTTTTTGTACCGAAAGGCTCCGTAAGGAAAATGTTAAAACGGAATAGTTTTTTCTTTCTGTGAATTTTTACACAGGTAAGAAATAAAACAAATATACAAAAAAACTTTTGTCTTGATTGAAGATGGAAGATTTACTCAAATAATATTATTTTAATTGAATTATATAAATAGAAAACCAGTTTCAAAATACACCTGTAGATGGACAGTTCTGCGTGTCCCAAACATGTCGTGTAAAAATTAAACTCAGTGGACAAAAAATCAAAGTGTTTTAATTATATAATTGTTTAATATTACTTATTTGCTTAATTTTTCTGTGAAAAATTAGGGTGGGTGCTATAGTAATTGAACACGCTATGATAATTGGACACCCTAAATTAGATTTCAAAAACATGCCTACTCAAAGAATTTACATCTACCAGAAATATGTAAATGCATTCATACTTTGGTTTTATTTATTTTAACCACCTCAACAGGCTAGGAGGCCCAATTACAGAGGGGGAACAACGTCACAAACACCAGGCTTGAGAAAAAATCACTTTTTGATTTTTTGAGTTCTAACCGGGAATCGAACCCGGAACCCGGTTTTATTTCAATGGCAAATTTGAAAATGACTTTTTTTTTTTTAAAACATAATCTTGTTAGCCCTTGACACTAGGAAAATTTTTCTTCATAAATCAGAACTTTTACAAGCTTTGGACCGCGCATAAACTCCTTGGAAGGCTTGAATCTATCAGTATTTGTCAATTTTCTTTGATAAATTATGAAATAGTCTATAATGCAAGAGAAAATAAAAATGTGTCCAATTACTGTAAATTACGAGCTTAATTTTTTTAAAATTTGTAAGTATTAGTTTTTTACAAATTTTTTTTTGGGTTTATTAAAGGCCATTAAATTTCTCTCAAAAATTCCTGAAATGTTACAATTAAGTTAATACAGTTCCATTGTTTTTTAAAATATTTTTCTTAAGTGTCCAATAACTATAGCATCCACCCTAATTCAATTCAAGTTATATTGGATAATTACGAAACATTATGAATTAACTTGTAGTTGTGACTGGTAAAATCAATTATTTTCTGACAAAAGTGTGACGAAAACCTATATAAGTTATAAATAAATAAATAGGCACAGTAAAACTTAAATTAAGAGTTAAATGGATATAGGAGATTAATAGAAAATAAAATAAAAAAAATGTTTTATTATTGATGGATATGGATTGACAGCAACTCGTTATTTTGATAAGAATATAACATGAATGGTGACTGGTAAAATGTTTAAAATTACATTTAAATGAGGAAAATCCGTTCTCTGAAAAAAACATTTAATCGTTTTGTTTCTCTTGTAAATGTTTAATAAAATTATTGTATCTTTTGTCTTAGTCCTCGCCCAGATGAATAATATCTTGCTTAAAAGCAATCTTCAATCAACTTTATACTGAAAAACATAATTCCATGCATTTTCTTTAAGTTTATGTTTTTAAAAAAGAAGAGACAATCAAGATATAAAATAAGGAAAATGCATGATTTCATGTGTTTTTATATATAATTTACAATACTAAAGATTGCTCAGACACATATTGTGTAATATTTACCCATGCAAAACGAGACCGTAATTTAGAAGATAATTAAAGTTTTCTCATTATAAGCGTTAAAAATAATTATTTTATATATATTTTAATTAATATAAATAGTTTTTTAAAAATCATTGGAATTATGAGTTTATCCATCAAAATGACTTTAGTACTTGTCATAAGAAATTCTTTAACAGGCAGTTGTTTTAAAGTTAAATTTGTCAACAGAAAATGGGTTGAGTCATTCGTAGATAATAATTGCCGATTCTAGAGAGAAAAGTAGTATATCCCACAATATCTATGTTATAACATTACTTATGCGCACGTAACATTGGCCAGAAAACTGTACAGTTTCTTGTTCAGAATACTGTACAGTCTGTCAAAAGACACGCTAATATTTATATTTTTTTTAGCGCTATAATAAGTTATTATCGTATGTATGTTAGTCTATGATAATAAAGTTTATTATACTTCGTAGCATTATATTGTAACGGGGGGGGATGTAGTACCTAATATAAAGGAATGTTTTTTTTACTTTGAAAGCATTATATTGAAATAAATCAATTAAAATAATATAAAAAAACTAATAAAAAATCCCCACAAATAAAAAAACCTAAAAACCCAACGAATTTCCCCCCAAAAAGGCTTTTCATTTTTATTAAAACCCAACCACTTTTGTAAAAAAGCATATTAAAAATAATTTCCGATAAAATTCAACTTGCCACTTTTAATTTGATTAAATACATTAATTAAAAAATTCCACCTTTCCCTTCCCGAAAAAATGGAAAAACTTTTAAAAAGTTTGGGGTTTTTCCAAACATCCAAAAAACCAATACTAAAAATTTTGGGGGGGCGAAATGCGCCCACCCCTTGGGCCATGGCTAAATTACTTTTTCCCCTAAATTCAAAATTAGTCCCCGTACCCAACCGGAAATTTTTTGGCATTT
>JAGVSP010004471.1:0-36260 GCA_022494985.1 Micrasema minimum
TTTGAGAATGGGAGGAAGAATAAAGTCAAAGGGGGGGTTTCCTCTCTCCTATTCAGGGAAAGGGTTTTTTATTAAAATGGGGGCGCGTTTTCCCCGGCGTACCCTTTAATTTTTTAAATAAATTTTTTGGGTTTCCAACATAGTTTTTTCCAAACAATTTAAATAAATTAAACAAACGAAAATTTTAACTATTTTTTTTTTAAACATAAAATTGGCAATTATTACCTCCCCCACAAACCCCAAAAAAAATTTGGAAAAAATTTTTAAAAATTTCCCAAACAATGTCCCAGGGAAAAAATTTTGTTGTCGAAAAAAAAAACTCTGTGGAACTTTTCTGTCAAAAAATATTATTTGGTAAAAAAATTTTTGCCAAAAAGGGAAATCAATGTTTGGGCAAAATTTGAAAAGGATAAAAAGGGCCACTTACCAGCCTGCAGCATAAGCCCTGTAAAGTAGAAAAAATTGGTTTTAAGTTTCTCTGGCTTTTGGATATCAATAAAAAACAAAAAAATAATTTTAAAAACGAAACTGAATGGGGTTTTTTTAAAATGGGCGGAAAGGCCGCCCCATCCCCGGGTTTGTGCCCCCTAAAAAAAAAACAAACAAAAATGAAACAACATAAGATGTTTAATATTAAGGGCAAGGTTTCACAAAAAATTTCAATTCTGTGCTTTTTGAAAAGTTTTTAAGAAAAATTTTTGGAAATTTTTTTAATTAAGGTTGGCGCCCCCCGTTGGGCAAAATTCTAAAATTTTTTTTTTGTAAAAATTTAATAAATTTTAAAACTTAATCAAACAAAAAGACAAAAAACTTTGGGAGGGCAAGGGGTACAATTAATAAAAAGGGGCCCACGGGGGAGGAATTTGGGAAGTCCATTTAAAAATTTAAAAAGGATCACTTTTGCAAGGGGGTTTAAAAATTTAGGTCCTTACATTGAAATTGGCGTTTTGTATGGGAGGAACATAAGATTTATTTTTTTTTAAAATATAATAAAATTAATTTTTTTCCCTTGCAAGAAGTTATCCAAATTTCGAAAAAAATAGTAATCTGTTGGGGCAAGGTCCGGAGAGTACGGTGGATGTCTTAGACATTCCAATTGAAGCTCTTCTAAATGGTAGCCGTCTCTGTTGTGCAGTGTGTGGTCTAGCTTTTGCTAGATTTGCTTCACTCAATTCGTGAGGTACCCACCTTTCAAGCTTTTTCACCTTCCCAATTTGCTTCAAGTGGATTAAAACAGTTTTATCACTAACACCGCAGCCTGCAGCTAACTCGGACGTGGTTTGCGATGGATCCGCTTCCACAATAGCCTTCAATTCTTCATTATCAACTTTGGTCTCCGGCCGTCCACGGGGCTTGTTCTGCAGGTCGAAATTTCCAGAACGAAAACGTTGGAACAAAAACGCACTGTGTTTTTCTTTTGCGGCACCGTCGCCATACACATCATTAATCCTTCGAGCCGTTTCTGCAGCACTGGTGCCACGGTGGAACTCGTACTCGTAAATAACGCGATATTTCAAGTTTTCCATTTTGTAAACTGAGTGACGCAAAGAAAAAAAACAATTGAGGGAAAAACAAATGAATTATAATTTTCGAAACACAAATACTTGAGTAAATAGCTGTATAAATTTGAATTTGGAAATTCTAACCAAAGAGAAGATATTTGAGATCAAAGTTGCCAGTACGGCAAAACGCCAATTTCATATGTAAGGACCTAATATTTACTTAAGCATTGTGTGTATGTCACATTTTCATCAACGTTATGTTTTGGTCATTCAATTAAAATTGTGCACGATGTGAACAATTTTAAAGGGCAATTGGTCTACCTAGGTATATTTTTTTATGATAATATGATTTATAATAATAAGATTAATATAATAATATCTAAAATTGAGTTGTTTGAAAAACTTTATAAGGATTTTTTTCTCAGAATATCAAGAATAATCACTCTCCGGAGTTTCGCGGTCTCATCGTGAAACACGATGTATATCACCATCTAATTTTTTTTTTAATTGTCCATTCTGAGTTCTACACATTGCATTATTTTTAACAATTCAAATTTTGTAAAGGAAGGTAGAATCTATCGTCCATGCGCTCAGTAGCTGCAAGACAAGAATCTATCTCACTACAAAGTTTATATCTGTTCACACAATCCATCATTATAATCTAAGTATGTATTGACTTTAAAAAATAATTTATATCATGTTTTTAAAATCTGTTTAAACTGTAGGAGGCTAGAAAAAATCCCAATCGTCCATGCGCTTGGTAGCTGCAAGGTGTTGTGATCTAGTCTCTTTATTGTGCAGCGCTCTTGAGGCGATTTCTCGCAAAAATAGCGCTTAATAAATCATCCATAAATAAATAAATAAATAAATACATTTACATACAAACTGCTTCCTGAAAACAGTTATGGGAAGTGCAATTTGTCTCGTACGACGTTTTGACTAAGCTGACGTCATCAGTCAGCAGTCTATAATCCTGAAAACAACAAATCATTCCACAAAAAATTACAGGTGCTCCTGTTAAATTCGGGAATTATTCCGAATTCAAACCTTCAGTTAGAACGTTTAACGAAAGGTTCTTTATAATATAACAACCTGTTATTACTGGATCGACAATGAATATTCACACCCTCCCAAACTGTTTATCATAGGTACGCCAAGCAAGTCCCATTTTTATATTTTATTAAATGAAGGTAAGATGATCGGTCATTGGCTTCATTTACAGTCCAAGGTATGATTTCGTTTGTCGGGTTGCTGTTGAAATATGTACATTCACTTATTATGAAACAAAATTTTAGATCACATTCATGTAATTATGCATTTTATTGTAAATTGTATCATTTATATTTAATTTGTTAAGATTATTGTATAAGCACACATTTGATTTTATTTAATTGATGTAATTTTTAATTAATATTTTAATGTTCCAACGTTTATTTGATATAAGATTATTTTAACATAATATTAGCGTTTTAATATTTTTTTATTACTAATTGTTTGGCAATATTTATTATGTAATATATTATTGTATTAAAAAAAAAATTGTTTTAAATAAAAAAATTCAAAATAAAATTTTGGTATTATTGATATCCCAACAGAGACAGAGAAACTCTGGAAATGAATGTGGATTATCTAGGCGTTTACAGGGCTTATGACCTGTCATTGGCTGGGATAAGTGGCCACTTGATGTATTACAAGACCGGGGGGTCAACATGAAATATTTATTTACACGTGATTGATTAATATTTCATGTGATACCTTGGACTGGCGCTGAAGCGTAAGACTGATCACCTTATCTTCGTGTATTAAAAATGTTCAAGATTCACTGCACTTGGTTTACCAATGCAGTGCCCTATGCACCGCTGGGTGCGGAAAAGTGAATGTATTAGTAGTAGTAATAGTATCGCAAATTATTTTTCTAACCTGACGCGAGAAAAACATTTTTCCAGTAAATAAACTCGTATTATACTGAAGTCAATCCATTTGCAAATGAAAATGAACATGTCGGTACTAGTAGATATTTTTATCGAATTTTCACCACAGATGAACTTATTTTTGTGTTTATAAACTATACACGTAGGGATAAAAGAAAACGCACACATGCGCAAAATACGCATCGTACAGTCAATGAAAAAAAAAAATATTTTTTTACCAACATTTTGATTGTGTAGGCAAATTACTGGATTATACCCATGCTGGGCTAATATCTAACTAACTAACTAACCATCACGCCATTTCCCCGTAGGGGTAGGCAGAGAGGATAGAACGCCACACCACTCTGTCCTGACAGACTTCCTTTGCTTCCTCTAAATTCATACATCTTCTCATGCACATACGCCGATTATTCCGACTTTTCTCATGTGCATTTTCAAGTACTTGTCGTACCAGGCTAATATCAAATATTCTATTGATATCCCAACAGACACAAAAAAAAAGTTGATAGCCAAATGCTTAGCAATTTTCTCAACAGATGTCGCCAGTGAGAAAACTCTCATTAAAGTGAAATGACGTGTGATAATTCATGCTAATAGATGTTCCGAAATTTGCCATATTATATGGTTATCAGATGATGGGCGTAATGGGGAATGTTGTAATGCGTCTAGTGGCCATTTAACCCAGCCAATGACAGGTCATAAGCCCTGTAAACGCCTAGATAATACACATTCGTTTCCGGAGTTTCTCTTTATTATGATTAAAAATCAAATATTTTTATTATAATTAAAAATGCTTGGAACATGAATTTACTTCATCACCATCATCGTCATCGTTCCGCAAAATGCCTAAAAGCCAAGCGATCGGACGCCTGGTTCCCGTGCATCCTCCCAAGTCAGGTCCGAGTCCCGCAGCTCTGACGCAAACTGCCGACGGATTGTCAACAGTTGACGCCGAGAACCTGATGCCTTTTGAAATAGTCAAATAAGCGCATTTTGGGTACCGTGCATAAGGTCGAGGGTTCAACGTGTGACTGGAGTGGCTCTGAAACGTAAGACTGATCATCTTGCCTTCATGTAACAAATGATTAAGATTCACTGCAATTTGTTGTACAAACGCAGTGTCCTTTGCACCCGTAGGTGCAGACAAGGATAAAAAGAATAAGAAGAAGAGTATAGTGAAGCTGAAAAAACTTAACAATCAATAAACGGTTATTTTTAATTTTGGTAAATATTCAACCCTTCATTCGGTAGACTGTAAACTACAGTGCGACCGTGTTAGTGAGTGCAGCGACCCTGCGTAGTCGCTATTCATTCCTCATAAACTCTACACCTCCCCTCCCTACCTGTACAACACTGCACTAACCTCTCCTAACTATACACTAGCTACCACTCGCTGTGGGGGATGTCGCATCACACCTAGCCAGACGAGATGTAATGATATTCCCCGTAAACTTTACACCTCCTCCCCTCCCTACCTGTACCGCACCACAATAACCTCTCCTAACTATACACTAGCTACCACTCGCTGTGGGGGATGTCGCATCACACCTAGCCAGACGAGATGTAATGATATTCCCCGTAAACTTTACACCTCCTCCCCTCCCTACCTGTACCGCACCACACTAACCTCTCCTAACTATACACTAGCTACCACTCGCTGTGGGGGATGTCGCATCACACCTAGCCAGACGAGATGTAATGATATTCCCCCGTAAACTTTACAAATGATATTCCCCGTAAACTTTACACCTCCTCCCTCCCTACCTGTACCGCACCACACTAACCTCTCCTAACTATACACTAGCTACCACTCGCTGTGGGGGATGTCGCATCACACCTAGCCAGACGAGATGTAATGATATTCCCCGTAAACTTTACACCTCCTCCCCTCCCTACCTGTACCGCACCACACTAACCTCTCCTAACTATACACTAGCTACCACTTCGCTGTGGGTGATGTCGCATCACACCCGAGACCAGCGACGTAAGATGTACCGCACCACAATGAATGATTACCTACTCGCTTGGGGTATGTCGCATATAAAAATGATTACACCTCCTCCCCTCCCTAACCTGTACCGTACCGCACCACACTAACCTCTCCTAACTATACACTAGCTACCACTCGCTGTGGGGGATGTCGCATCACACACCTAGCCAGACGAGATGTAATGATATTCCCCGTAAACTTTACACCTCTCCCCTCCCTACCTGTACCGCACCACACTAACCTCTCCTAACTATACACTAGCTACCACTCGCTGTGGGGATGTCGCATCACACCTAGCCAGACGAGATGTAATGATATTCCCGTAAACTTTACACCTCCTCCCCTCCTACCTGTACCGCGTAAAACCACACCACCTCCCCTCCCTAACCTCTCCTAACTATACACTAGCTACCACTCGCTGTGGGGGATGTCGCATCACACCTAGCCAGACGAGATGTAATGATATTCCTCGTAAACTTTACACCTCCTCCCCTCCCTACCTGTACCGCACCACACTAACCTCTCCTAACTATACACTAGCTACCACTCGCTGTGGGGATGTCGCATCACACCCTAGCCAGACGAGATGTAATGATATTCCCCGTAAACTTTACACCTCCTCCCCTCCTACCCTGTACCGCACCACACTAACCTCTCCTAACTATACACTAGCTACCACTCGCTTGTGGGGGATGTCGCATCACACCTAGCCAGACGAGATGTAATGATATTCCCCGAAAACTTTACACCTCCTCCCCTCCCTACCTGTACCGCACCACACTAACCTCTCCTAACTATACACTAGCTACCACTCGCTGTGGGGGATGTGTCGCATCACACCTAGCCAGACGAGATGTAATGATATTCCCCGTAAACTTTACACCTCCTCCCCTCCCTACCTGTACCGCACCACACTAACCTCTCCTAACTATACACTAGCTACCACTCGCTGTGGGGGATGTCGCATCACACCTAGCCAGACGAGATGTAATGATATTCCCCGTAAACTTTACACCTCCTCCTCCCCTACCTGTACCGCACCACACTAACCTCTCCTAACTATACACTAGCTACCACTCGCTGTGGGGGAATGTCGCATCACACCTAGCCAGACGAGATGTAATGATATTTCCCGTAAACTTTACACTCTCCCCTCCCTACCTGTACCGCACCACACTAACCCTCTAACTATACACTAGCTACCACTCGCTGTGGGGGATGTCGCATCACACCTAGCCAGACGAGATCCCCGGAAGATGTAATAATGATATTCCCCGTAAACTTTACACCTCCTCCCCTCCCTACCTGTACCGCACACACACTAACCTCTCCTAACTATACACCTAGCTACCACTCGCTGTGGGGGATGTCGCATCACACCTAGCCAGACGAGATGTAATGATATTCCCCGTAAACTTTACACCTCCTCCCCTCCCTACCTGTACCGCACTGCACTAACCTCTCCTAACTATACACTAGCTACCACTCGCTGTGGGGGATGCCCGTAAACTTACAGGATACACCACAAAACATTCCAGATTGACTTCTATGCAAATCAAACCCGCAATTTCATGCATTTTACGCAACTGGAATATAGGTGGACAGATTATATATTTGTTTACAAATATTTGAAAATGCTCAAAATACGACATCGCAATAATATGTATACTAATATAGAAATAAAAAAAACACCATAATATGTGTTAAATACGTTGAATACTTGATTAGAATGACAACTGTCCAACTGCTTAATTTGTTTTAGTTTTATAAATGTTTTTAAAGTTGGCATCGTATAACATGTGGATTTAAATGTGAAGCACTTTATTTTATACATTGGTGCATAGGGTACTGCATTGGTACACCAAGTGCAGTATTGTTGTTGTTGTTGTTTTTACGCCCAGTGTCTCATAATCCTTTTATTACATGAAGGTAGGATGAGTCTTACGCTTCAGTACCAGTCCAAGGTATCACACATGATATGAAGCGTAGATCTAACATTGATTCCATTTTCATATTTAAATTGCTAAATGTCACGATAGATGCACCATCTTTACTGACTCAAGTGACTTTTTGTATTCCAGTCCGTAGGTTGAGAAATAATGACGTGTTGTTCCTTAGTCACCACAAAACTAACTATGGTTTTCATGCCTCATTGTCTCGATTGTAAACTCAAGACGGGATCTGGACTTGTTCGGTGTAAGTCTATCAAGATTTAAACATTCACTAAAGTAGACCCGATCCTGTCTTGAGTGTGTCCACATTTGATTCTCACTGTCTTAGCTTCACCAATTTAATGTTCTTTCACTTATTTTTACTGTTTGTTATCCCGTTTATGCTTAACTCTGTATTTTAAAATGGATTTTTCCGTAAATAAATAAAAAAAATATTAATATGAAAATCACATGTAAATAAATATTTCTTGTTGGGAATGGAACACGCATCACAGTAAACCAACCCGTCCAGTCCTCCCCTGGACCACCTAGCAGGCAGTAGTACTAGTACCAGTGCGTGTGGTGTGATATTTCGCACCCTTCCACTTTAATTACTGCCCCTATTTCTGTATTTCCTTCCCCGCTACGCACAATCCTTTATAACCAGACTACAATCCTCGCCATCGCTCTCCCCGTCGCTGGAGTATACTGAGGCAAGTCTTATCACGAGATCAATTTCTAATGCCCACTTAATATGAGACAGTTTCTTGTTCAGAAAACTACACAGTTTCTTGTTCAGAAAACTGTGCAGTCTGTCAAACTTCTGTCAAAAGACACGCTAAATATGTGTATTTTTTGAAACGCGATTGTATGTTATTATCGTATGTTTGCTCTCAGGAAATTGTATATTTAGCTAATAATGTAAATATGTTATTGGTTTTTTTACGTATTTTAAAGCATACAATAAACCCAATGTCTACTTAAACGTTTACATAAAAAACATTGACTGTCATGTCAGCTTAAATCTAGACACTAGCACCACAGTTTTTCATGCAGTTTTAGCTTTATACGGGACCGTTTTCAGACTGCACATAAAACTGTGTAGTAAAACTGCGCCATATAAAGTGGGCTTAACACTACTTCTGCTTTATCTTGGAACGGGTAAGCCTACGTATTCTTTTTTTATTTTTACTTAAGTAAATTAATTTATATTATTGATATCTCAACAGAGACCAGAGAAGCTCTGGAAACGAATGTGGGTTATCTAGGCGTTTACCTAACGTTGACCTGTCATTGGCTGGGTTAAGTGGCCACTTGACGTAATTACAACCCTAACCCAGCCAATGACAGGTCAATAAGCCCTGTAAAACGCCTAGATAACCCACATTCGTTTCCAGAGCTTCTCTGTCTCTGTTGAGATATCAATAATATCTGATATCAGCCCAGCATGGGTATAATCCAGTAATTTGTCTACAAGTATTTGTATTCATTCAAAATGTTGTTCAAATTTATTTATTGCATTTTTTTTTCAATTTCCGGTGAATAGGTAACAATTTATTAAACGACATCTCAATAGAGATGAAGGAGATCTTTCCAAGCTCAGTAGTGCAAATATTCAAGAGTTTACTAAAATTAAAATGTATAAATTAGTATAACAGGAATAAAATTTCAGATATGTGACATTCTCAAAATTTTGTATAAAGCTTTGTATTTTAAAAGAAAAATCGTACTTGATCTAGTATAATCCTGTTGCAGTGAGATTCTGGGGGAAACAGCACCTTAGAGGCACTCATTACCATACATATTCCTACTAGTATTGTATATAGCGCATATCGTGCAGAATATAGCACAATATATAGAATACTGTGCTATACTAATGTGGGATACGATGAAAAACGCATATAATATGTCACACCTAAAGAATACTATACTGACACAGCTCGAAAATAATCTATAAAATATAATATTTAGAGTGCATTTTATATTAGTATTCAATGTACGCTATTTCAAGATTTTTTTATTTTTTAAATAATTGGTTTATTAGCACCTAGGAGGCAAATAAGAACTTATCAAAAGAAGCAAGGTGGCAAATAAGAACTTATCGAAAGAAGCAAGATGGCAAATAAGAACTTATCGAAAGAAGTAAGGTGGCAAATAAGAACTTATCGAAAGAAGCAGGATTTCAAATAAGAACTTATTGAAAGAAGCAAAATTGGCAGTACATAACGGGGTTCTAGTACCTACCCTCGTGTATGACAGTGAAGCGTGGTGTTGGAAAAAGAAGGATGAAAGTAGACTGAATGCTGTTGAAATGCGATCTCTCAGACAAATGTGGCGCACATTAAATAAATAAATAAATTTTGTCTAGTTGCAAAAAGTGGCTTTATGAGATGGGCCAGAGAAGTGTCTTGAGATGGTCACCCCCACCAAAATAGATGTTTAATATTATATACATTTTTAACATCTGCAAGGGGAAAAAAAGTATTGTAAATAAATATCTCAGCACGAGCATTGCCAGTGAGGTGTTTCATAGAACTAAAAAAAAAGTAAATTACACAATTTTTTTTTTTTTTTTTTTGTGATTTTTTACATAATAATACAAAAATATTTTTGACTTGTGTCGCTATTACCGTTCAAATGCGATAAACCCACACTATTATGGTATAATATACACGTCATCCAGCATCAAGCAAAACGCAGGAATAGTGTTGTCGTTAGATAACTGATGTGATGTAAAGGAAAAAAAAATATTCCTTTAAGTCTAATAACACATGTCCGTGACGTACCGTGTTGCTTTCCGTGTTTTGTATAGCCCAGTCAAATGAGATTATTTTGTCGTTAATGTTACAAGCCGTAATAATCATCATCATCTTCACTACAGCCTCCCCCTGCCGTCTCTACTCCTCCCGATCAGACTTCCTGATGTCGTCCACCCATCTCATCCTTGAGGCCTCTGGTTTCTAGATCTCCACACCAGAGCGCGTTTCGTCCATCTGTCGTCCGTCTGGCTATGTGACCGGCCCATTTCCACTTCAACCAAGCAATCCGCTCCGCCACGTCGGCGTCGCAGACTTCTGTCTGGCGTCGGATCCAATCGTTCCTTTTTCGGTCCCTTAATGTTATTCCAAGCATAATTCTCTCCATGCTCCTCTGTGCAACTTGCAACTTATGGGGGGTTTGCTTAGTCAGAGTCTACAATGAAAGCTACACCCTTTTCCTAGACTGCTTTAAAGGCTATTGAGTCTTTTTTCAATCCAGCCAAACTCTACCGATTTTTTCAACAAGCTAAACCGCGATTTTAAGTGTTATTTTGTGATAAAATACGGATGAATTTACAATATGTACGCGAACAAATGCTTAATCATTGTACCCCTACCAACTGTCTCGGCTTATGTATTATAAATTGTCATTGTTTCCATCACCCAAACCAACCAGAGTCGGCCCAAATTATACAGTAGTAGGGTATGTTAGTTTCTACCTCGATCATTATTTATTAGTAATTACAACCACCCGTGTGGAGACCGGTATCCCGCCTCGCCAGGCCCCCCATCCCAGACATCCACCCCGCGCATATGTTCCGCGGTCAGGGTCTCAATGGAGGGGGGGATTAGGTGAAAAGAGGGGAGGGGACAGAAACGCACTGTGTGCATCTACGTACACTATCATCCTATCATCCAAATCCTGGCCGACACTATTTCATACGTCCCCTGAATTAATTATAAAAGATTTTTTATTTTTTTTTAATAGTTTTTTTTTCATTGTTTTCCGCGCATAATTTTTAAGGACGGGTAAGAATGCATTGGTAAATTTTTGAACACTCGAGTCGAGCTGTAATAATATTCAATGTTTAAACGCCGTAATGAACTGGACACGGTAATGAACAATTTTTTTGTCATTTACGTCGGTGAGTTTTTTAAAATTTCCAGTAGGGAAGTAAACTGACCAGGACATCTCATAAAAAAAGAATTTTCTTTTTTTCAATCCAATTCTCCCTAGGAGTTTTTACAATAAACTCATTTAGGGACAAATAAAAAACACATATTTCATTTTATATCCGTATAAAGAGTTCTCTTTATAACTTCTGCATCCCACCTGTTCTCCTCTATGGCTGCGAATCGTGGCACCTAACCAGGGCCCAAGACAGCAGACTTCTGTGTGCAGAGAATAGGTGTCTTAGAAGAATTTTAGGTGTGCGGTGGTTTGACTTTGTAAGGAACACAGAGGTGAGGCAACGGACACAGCAACCCTCGGTATCTACTGTCATCCGGCTGGCTGGGCCATATACTACGTATGCCTCCCGAGAGCCCGCCACCATGCTCGCCTATTTTACAAGGCATCAGGTTCTCGGCGTTCTGGTCGTCCACTGTTGACAATTCGTCGGCAGTTTGCGTCAGGCTGCGGGACGTGGACTTGACTTGGGAGGATGCACGGGAGCTGGCGGCCGATCGGCAGTTTGTGGATTTCATATGCTCCACATGGGGAGCGGATATGGTGTGATGATGATGATGATAAAGAATTCTACCTCATCTCTGTAGGGATATAAAATGAAATAATATTGAATGACTTGGAACAATTAAAACGGACGTAGACGTGTGAAAATTTCCGTCCGAATTGCATTTTCAATATTTGTAAAGTGCAATATAAGGGCGGAACTAGGCAAAATACAATCAATTTTTTTTATACTACTACTGCTAGTGCTGAAGGATTAGTTCTCCCTAAATATAATAACAAGTATGGTAAGAGAACACTTCAGTACAGTATACCAAAAATCTGTAACATGCTACCAAGAAGTATTAAAATTTTATTTATATGTATTTTAATTTTTTTGTGCGCTAGGGTATGTATTGTGTAGTTAAAACTAAATTTTTAGTTGAATTTGTATTTATGCACCTACTGACGAGTTGCAGTAGGCAACTCAGTAGGACATGTATTGTTTTCTTTTATGTATACATTGAAATAAAAAAAAAAAAATAAAAACTTTCCTTATGTTCACACTAATTCCCTAGAATTGAATGTGCTCTTTAATAACGGCATATTTTTATTTTGCTGACATCTTTACTTTTGGTGATAATAATTTTTTTTTTAAATCCAAAAATGTGGGCTTCGCGTTATATTTTTTTTCAATTCAATTTTTAAAAAAAATCCAAAATCAGTAATGCTATTTTCTTGAAAATAGTATTAAGCGTTTGTGATCTTTTTTTTGAAGCTTTTCGGCCGTCAGTAAATCAGGAATATCATTTAAAAAAAACCCAAAATCTCTAACGCTGACTTACGGTGGAGCCTTAAGAGATACTCCATCACGTGACTTGCGACCGCTTTCCCATATAAACGTATTCCTTGACTTTCTCCCTGGAATTTAACATTAGAGCAATTATTTTTTTACACATTTTAGATATCGACCAGATGCGTGTTTGTATCGTCCTAATTTTTAAATAATTTATATATCTCCTTTAACAAATAAAATATTTAAAAAATAAGACAATGCAAACACGCAGCTGGTCGGTATCGAAAATGTGTAAAAAAATCATTGCTTTAATTATTATATGGATAATTTATATAGCGCTGTTTTCGTACAAATATACCTCTAGGGCGCATTAAATATTGAATTTAACGGCTCGGGAAATTTAAAGTGAGTGAAAACACAATTTCTGAGTAGAAAATACCATTATCAAAATTAATCAAAAGATTTAGAGAACATATAGGTCTTAAGTTTTTTTCGAAACATCACTTCACTCTCACAGTTGCGCACTTCTGGTGGGAGAGCATCCCAAGCCACAGGGCCCGCAACCGCAAAAGCGCGCTCTCCAAATTTTGTGCGCTGATTACGGATCGGTACTAAAACCCTGCCTATAGCTGTAGATGTAGCTGATCGAAGTGTTAGACGTCCTTCAGCTAGTTTGTCTGGAATGCAAAGCTCTTGGAGCGGCATTATGCATGGCTTTGTAAAATTCCAGGGAGAAAATCGAGGAATACGTTTGTATCGGAAGCGGCCGCGAGTCACGTGGTGGAGTATCTTAAATTAATAATTAACAAAAACAATTAAAATGTATTCTAGTGCCTCTCTGTAAAATCACGTGCCTTTTTTTCAAATCGCACAAAGCGCGTTTTACAATATCCTCTTTACAATATTTTATTTGAAAATAATCTATCCGGCAAGTGTGAATGGGCCCTTTGTTTATACGGCCATTCAGTATACCACAGTGCGTTCACACCTCCGATTTCTTTATTTCTTATTTATATTTTATTATACTTTTATCAAGTAGAATTAAAGCGCCTTACAAAGGAATCGTATTTGGCGGTCTACTTATCATAAGCGACAAAAATACAATTTCACAGGAGAAGTCTAAGCCCGCTATATATGGGACAGTTTACTACACAGTTTTTCTGTGCAGTCTGAAAACGGTCCCGTATAAAGCTAAAACTACATGAAAAACTGTGTGCTAGTGTCAGATTTAAGCTGACATGACAGTCAATGTTTTTTATGTAAACGTTTAAGTAGACATTGGTTTATTGTATGCTTTTAAATACGTAAAAAACCAATAACATAGTTACATTATTAGCTAAATATACAATTTCCTGAGAGCAAACATACGATAATAACTTTACAATCGCGTTTCAAAAATACACATATTTAGCGTGTCTTTTGACAGAAGTTTGACAGACTGCACAGTTTTCTGAACAAGAAACTGTGTAGTTTTCTGAACAAGAAACTGTCCCATATAAAGCGGGCATAACTTTTTCTTAAGGGCCGGTTGCTCCAAGAAAAGTTAAAGTTAAACTCAAGGCTGAATAGTAGTTCCTTTTGCAAACAATTTTGATATAAAAAGAACTATAATGAATATGTCAACGTCTTATCTGTGGAAAATCTATGCAAATATAAAATAATGACAGATCATTTCCTTGACGATGGGCACATAATAAAAATATCACACCCGATTGAGACAAGATTAGTTTCGGCACAGGCGGCTGTGGCAGCCTCGACAGGTAAACTATTACGGGAATTACATAATACATTGACGTGTGTTATTCCAGATTTATTTAATCGGCTTCCAAAAAGTATTTATGAAGAAAAAAAATATTATTTATTTATTTGTTTATTTATTTGTTTATTTATTTGTTTATTAGATTTTTAAAAAACCTTAAGACCCTCTTAAGGGCACACAGTGATTGTTATGCAACGCTACCTACTTAAAATAAGAATATACTTATAATGTACGATACAAATTGTGTAATAAAATAAGAAGAAGAAAAAAATATATTTAAAAAAAGTATTAATATGTAATGTGACCCACAGACAAGCCCCGGCTTTGCGGGGAACAATAAATACATTTATGTATTTATTTATTGACGGACAGAGTCCATTATAAACATTATAGATACACGAAATTTTTACAAAGAAAAAAAATTGCAAGGACAGAAATAAGCAGCAAAGACAAAGAATAGATTTTTTTAAATCAAGTAAAATGCATAAGCTAACTATACAGATTCTTAAGCTGATTTATAAAGAAAGACATCTATAAAATTGTCTGAGAAAGACATCTGAAAAGAAAGACATCTGAAAAAGAAAGACATCTGTAAAATTGTATTGTCTATAAAATATGTTTATCTATATATATATAAAAATGAATGTAAGTTTGTATATTTGTATGTTTGTCCCTTTATAGATTCGTAAACCGCTTATCCGATTGCAATAAGTTGTTCTAGAGGGTTGTTTTATTCACTCCTGGGAAGGTTCCTGCATTATAACATCCATTTTTTATAATTTTTGTATTTGTGTATTTGATATAATTTAGTGACAGTTCCGGGTGAATTTTAGATACGCCATGTAACCGATAGTACTGCATAGCTAAGTACATAAAGCTTATAAAAAATGTCGTCAAATAATGCTGTACAGCAAAAGGCGCTAATGTCGTTTTCATCACGTATACAATTTATTTTTATACACCTCGAACTTTCAATTACATTTTTTTAATTTATTTACACCCCGATTCGGACTTTTTTCACAATAAATAAGTGCCGTGAATTGGTTTTGAGCTATCGAGTGCATTTTTTAACTCCGAAAATGTTTTTTTGTTCAAGATTTCTGTGTTAGTTTCATCGTCAGTTTTTCTCTATGAGAAAAAAAATCGTTTGACAAGGGCTTCTCCTGATGGAGAATAACTCTGCAGAGCTCTGTTTTTTTGCAATAAATAGAAAGAAGACAAAATTCCAAGTTCAAAGACACCTAAAAATCGTTTCTAGCTGGGAAAATAAAAAAGTTATAACGTTTTAAAAACATTATTTTTTACTATATAATATTTTAAGTTTAATCTGTTATAATTTTTATGGCTATTGATATAAATCATTAACAGACAGTGAATTCGTAATAAAAAGTACCTACCTTATAATTCGTTTGGAGTTTATATTATAGGTAGTCTACCTAGAAGTTTTTATTTCTCCTTCGAGCTACAAGAATCTTTGTTTGAAATTTGGAGCATTTGCTACTACTACTCTCCCTTATCCGCACCCAATGGTGCATAGGGCACTGCATTGGTACACCAAGTGCAGTGTCTCTTGATCATTTTATTACATGAAAAGTAGGATGATCAGTCTTACGCTTCAGTCCCAGTCCAAGGTATCGCACATGAAATTATTAATGTAAAAATAACATGTAAATAAATCATATTTCATCTTGACCCTCTACGGGAATCGAACCGGCGACCTCATACACGGTAGTAAAATGGGCTACCACTGTGCTACGAGGTGAACATATGGATCATATGGACTCGCACAATTCCCGAAAAATATATATTCTATTTGTATAATGCCGAATGAGTTTTCATTTTTTTTAAATTTAAATAATTATCATCACCATTACTTCCCATTACAGAATTGCTTCCCATGCACAGCATGCGGATTTTTTAAATTCCAAAATGGCGGGCGTACCTTTTTTTTCATAAAATAAAGTAGGGTATCGTTTTAAGGGTTTTTAAGGGTGCTGATTTCGAATTTAGCGTTTATTTTAAAATCCAAGATGGCGGACGAAACTTTTTTTCATAAATAAAGTTGGGTATCGTTTTAAGGGTTTTAAAGGGTCCTGATTTCGAATTTAATGTTTATTTTTAAATCCAAGATGGTGGACGAAACTTTTTTTCATACAAGGATGTTGGGTATCGTTTTAAAGGTTTTTAGGGGCCCTGATTTCGAATGTAGCGTTTATTTAATCCAAGATGGCGGTCGTCCCTTTTTTACAGAAAATGAAGATGGGTATCGTTTTAATGGTTTTGGAGGGCCCTGATTTCGAATCTAGCGTTTATTTTTTATTCCAAGATGGCGGTTGTCCCTTTTTTTCACAAAGTGAAGATGGGTATCGTTTTAATGGTTCTTGGGGGTTCTGATTTCGAATTTAGAGGTTATTTGGAAATCCAAGATGGCGGACGCACCTTTTTTTTCATAAAATGAAGATGAGTATCGTTTTTAGGGCGTATGGGCGTCCTGATTTCAAATTTAAAGTTTATTTTGATATCCAAGATGGCGGACGCACCTTTTTTTCATCAAATGAAGATGGGTATCGTTTTTAGGGCGTATGGGCGTCCTGATTTCGAATTAAGAGTTTATTTTGAAATCCAAGATGGCGGACACACATAATTTGGTAAAAATTAAGATTGGTATCGTTAAAGGGTTTTGGGTGACCTGTTTTCGAATAAATAGAGTTTATATTTGAAATCCAACTTGACGGACGCACCTTTTTTTCATCTAAGAGTAAATTCCATTCATGCGTCGGACCTGCCACACACATTTAAAAAAATAATATGTCCCTGGGTGTCTTTTTCAAGGGTAATAGAAGTCCTCATATTAAATTTACGAGTCGGACAGCCAAGAAACTTAATTGTTTATGCCAAAGACGGATAAACAAAAAATATATTATAAATACCTACCCTGAAGCACTTGAAAAATAAAGTCACCAAAATAAAATATACAACATTTACACTATACCTTTATACATACGAGTATACACATTATACGAGTTATTCAATTTTCATAAATGCATTTATCATCAGAAAGAAAATACAAAGCATTCCTTCTATTACCAATTCCCAAAGAAACGAGATAAATCTTTCAAATTTCAATCGATATTTCGAGAATTACCTGTTTCTTCTGCGGCAGCAACGCGACGGGTATCAGCTAGTTACAAATAAAAATAAATAAACAATAAAATAAAAAAAATTGCCGCTTAAGTTTACGAAATTTTTTGAAAATAAAAATCACAAAAACACTATATATATTATTTTTTAAATATTTTTAATAAATTAAAATGAGGGTGCCTCTAATTACAGATCGAAAGGGTTTAAGCAGGCTCAGGTGACTTCACAAAGGCGTAATATCTGTCACCCACAATGTGCGTTAATCTTGGGGGAGAAAGGGCATTATGAAGAAAGGGGGTGGGGATGTCTTGCGGGCGCGGGCGGTACAAAGGGGCTGTGAAGGATCTTTGAATGGGGGCTTACGGAGCTTTCACAGTGACGCTGTACAAATTAACCAAATATGGAATGTATAAAATTATGGTATTTTTATAACTGCGCCTGCGCATTGTATTTTTAACCATCAATTTGGAATTACTGGTGCCTTAAAGTCGGTAGTATCTAATAAGTGCTTATCAAAAGAGGCTAAATTGGCAGTGCATAATGGAGTTCTGATACCAATCCTTATGTATGGAAGCGAAGTATGGAGTTGGAAAAATAAGGATGAAAGTAGATTGAATGCAGTTGAAATGCGATCTCTCAGGCAAATGTGTGGTAAAACTGTGTATGATAGATGCACTAATGTTGAAATTAGAGCAGAATGCAAGGAAGAGATAAGCATTATCGACAAAATTAAGAAAGGTCTTTTACGTTGGTTCGGTCATGTAGAGCGAATGGACGATAAAAGAACGGCTAAAAAAATGTATGTGGCCATTTACATGGACTTCTTACGAAGTCAGAATAATCGACGTGCGTGCATGAGAAGATTATGAATGTGGAGGAAGCAAGAGAAGTATGCCAGGACAGAGTGGTGTGGCGTTCTATCCTCTCTGCTTATCCCTTCGGGGAAGTGGCGTGATGGTTAGTTAGTTAGTTTAGTTAATTTGGAATTATAATTATTTTTACCAAATATTTTCAGCATACACAAATAGAGGAATGGATCAGTCCAAGTAGATAGTCAGGGGGTTTTATGGCTGGTGCAGCTGTAGCACGTTTTTTGTCGATTATTATTTGACACAAGAAAGCTGTATGCGTGCTAGAATTTAAGAGATGAATAAGGTGGAGAAAGAAGCCGAACGAAAGACTCGGCTCCCAGGCGATACCAGGAGACCTAATTCAATAGAAAATTGCCCCTACCTTGGTCTTATGGAGACTGGAAAGCGGGGGAGATCTTCTGTGCGGCACTTCACCAAAATAACGTCAAAAAACACAAAACAGATCACAACGATTTCACTAACGAAACAAGTACACAGTGGATGCGGTGTTTATAGTTCAAGGTTGATTTTATGTTAATTTAATGCGAAAAAATGCGTGATCGACCGATAGATGAGTGTAGATGCGTGTCGCGAATTGTTACAACTTTTGGACTACCCGCGAAGTGCCATAGATAATTGGTTTTATGGATAGACGGTGTAGAAGGAATACAGGAGTAGGAACCAAAGATTTACTGCGGCAACTTGTTCCAAGAATGACTAGCACAAATCATCACCAGCAACGTCCCGAGAAACCAAACCCCATCGACCAAACCAATGGCTGTCATTTAGATAATATACCTACATTTAATTTTCTATTATTTTGCTATACTGAAAATGTAATTCATGTATTATATTATTAATGTTGTATTATTGAAATTATGATTTAATGCCGGATATACTCATTCTAAAAAATGTAAAATGTTTCCCTCGGCACGGGATATCCCAGTAAGGTTACATTATTTTTTATTTTCAAACTCACAATGTACAAGTTCAAATAAATAAATAAATAAATTCTACAAATGGGTACTAAATTCACTGTTCGCACCTAATGATACATAAGGATCAGTCTTATTTATTTATTTACGGACATGTTTGTTTGTTTGTTTGTACACTAATATTAAAATAACAAAAATTAAAATACATAAAACTTCGAAAAAGAATTAAATAAAAGGGGCTCTTCCATACAAATTTTCCAAAAAGAGGGACCGTCGAATGCAGTGCCCTATGCACCATTGGGTGCGGATAAGGGAGAGTAGTAATAGTAGAAAAGGTAGTCTGTAAAAGCAGATGGAGCAATATATAGATTTATTCGCAAGTTATTTATATTTGAATGTTGTGCACACAGTGATATGTTTGGTACAATGAGCTAAGATCAATTTAAGGTAATATATGTATATACAACATAACACCAATTACGTGGACAACACAATGTACAAAACAAATTTCTTAAGACATGAAGTGAGCAAACAATAGTATACAAAGTGATTATGCTATGTCATGTGTATGTTGTGTTGTGGTATGTGTGTGGAGTGTGGTGTACGTGTTGGGAAATCTGAATATTTAAGCGCAGGAGACAATATGTAGGTTATAATAAGTTTGCGCTAGTCTGAGCCGAGTCGCTAAACGGCTCCAAGTCGTGAACCCCCTCAGACTTATATACCTAACCAAGCCCTCCCTTTCCTAGTACCTACTGTTTACCCCCTCCCTAGATATTAGGTACCCCACCCCCCGCCCACAGGACCTGCCGAAAACATTGAATGTTGATTGATGAACTGTCATGATCCCCATGTTAAAAGCCAAAAAAACAAACAGGGATGAACGCGTATCTGGTGTAAATAGCACTTGACTTTCTCACACGCACTCCAAAAACTATTTGTCAATACAATTTGACATCTCAACAGAGACGAGAAATTTTGAAGGGAATATGGATATCTAGGCGTTTACAGGGCTTATGACCTGTCATTGGCTGGGTTAAGTGGCCACTTGATGTATTACAACATTCCCCATTTAAACGCCTAGATATCCATATTCCCTTCCGAATTTCTCGACTCTGTTGAGATGTCAAATTGTAATTATTAGCCCGTAATGGGTGAAATCCAGTTTTTGTCTACAAGTATTTGGACACACTCAAAATGTTGTTTATATTTGTCAATAATTCATAAATGCTAGATAGAAAAATATCTAGCTGTGGTAACATGCTTCCTTTGTCCATCAGATCAATAAAACATTTTTTTTTTTCTTCAAAAAAGCTTGTCAAATTGGATAGTAAAGGTGGGTAGAGAAGAGATAATCAAAATTATTAAACCAAAAAATACTCTACGACAGTGTCTCCCAACCTGTGGTCCGCGGACCCCTGGGGGTCCGCGAATATATGTATGGGGTCCGCAGTCACATCTCTGGACCATTTGACAACTTTTTAAAAAATATATTTATTTATGGACAGCCAACAGACATTCACTTATATTAATTTCTAAAAATAACGTCCACTTATAGGCTATCTCTAAACTATCTAAAAAGATTTAAACATTTATATAAGTACTAACTAATTATTGTTGCAAAGTACCCATTTTGTGCATAGTTGCTTATGCAAAATAAATAATAATCAATAAATATTTTATTCGTCGTAAATTTTTTTTTCGTAACTTAATTCGGTTACTTCGGTAACTTCGGTTAATATTTTTAGTGGTTTGCTTAAAAAAATCATATAAAGTAAATGGTCCCAAAATTGATTGCTGTTTTTTTTTACTAAGGGGGTCCTTGAAAATTGTGCTTGATTTCCTAGGGGTCCGCAACTGAAAAAGGTTGGGAAACGCTGCTCTACGACATAAATTAAATATAATTGGAATTTGCTTTCTTTATTGTTATTATTTCTTTTCTTCCTTTTAGAAATTTCTTTAAATTTTAATTTTTGTAATGCGTTGAAAACTCCTGTCAATACTTTTATTTGTACAGTGTAAACAGATAATATATTTCACTATATTTATATATATTCTTGTGTATTCGTTTGAAGCATACTTCGATGTATTATTTATACCAATGTAAAAAAAATTATCGTTACAATTTAGCACAAGAGTAGGTATTATTCTTTAATTATATTTTATTTATGTATTTCGCTGTATTTAAAGTGTATTTTTGTAAAAGGCAAGTGCCGTGAATAATAAATAAATAAAAAATAGCATATTTTTGATATCACAAAAGAGACAGAAAAACTCTGGAAACGAATGTGGATTGTCTAGGCGTTTACAGGGCTTACTGGCTGGTTTAAGTGGCCACTTGATGTATTACAACATTCCCCAATCCGCGCCTCATCTGATAAATATATATTATAACAAATCTTAAGCCTTATTAATCTTTTATGCTTTGTGTTCTTAATTTGCTTTGGTAATGATATTAATATTTGTCTTGTTTAAAGCCCTCTGTAGCTCAAGCACAGATAACTATCGACGTAGTTAAAACCGTGCTAACCACGTGCTAGCCCTAACGATTTGATCGATCACAGTGACATTCGTTCGATACCGTGGTATCGATAGCCGAACATAGCCGATCTGAGCCGAGCGGGTCCGATGCACGCTATAACGCGCCTTACGTCAAACGTTAAATCAACCCCGATCGATAACTTTTAACGCGTGTTCCATTGTGATCGCGAAAACGTTAAACATCCATGGGTAAGAAATCGTTATCACGTCGCTTATTACCAAGTCGGTACTGATCTGTGATCGAGCAACTGGGCGTGTATAAATAAATAAATTTCAGAACATCTATTTGTATGAATTATCATACGTCGTTTCACTTATGCTTCTTACTGGCGACATCTGTTGAGAAAATTCCTAAGCATTTAGCTATTAACTTTTTTGATGTAGGAAAGACTGTCTCTGTTGGGATATCAATGATATTTTAATATTTGAATAATCCAGTACTTTGTCTTCAAGTTTGTACACTATCAAAATGTTATTAATTAAAAAGAATTCATTAACAAGTTAGAAGATTTGTATGAGAACGTAATTAAAAAATACATCAGTATAAAATGTATGAAACAGTATACAAAGCTAACATGAGTTCTGATGGCTTGGCAATTATTGTCTTTAGTTCCCGTTTGGGTAAAAGAAAGCTGGGAAATGGGTGTAATGAGCTTTTTAAGGTTTTAAAACAGTTTAACATTTTAGTAAAAAACCTTATTAAAACTCAAATCTGCCTATTGACTAAAAACTCTGTGCAGTTCACACCAGGTAGGAGTGAAATCTTAATAAAACTAAGCTGAGAGAGAATGAGATAATGCAGTATCAGGAGTGGGATAATTATAGGATTTATTTATTATAAAAATATTGGTACCCAGTTGATAATTTTTTTTCATTTTATTATTCATGATCCGTGTCTTTAATTTCTACAAATGATACGAGCGGCTTATGATAACTAAAGTATGAGACAAAAGTTTTTTTTTCTATTTTATCAATATATATCTGTGAAATACCGCGTCAAGGCGCCTTCTCCTCGGTTTTGCTACAAAATTTTGGGAGTCGAATCTACCTCTTCAGATACATGAATAGAACAAATTCTGTTTTATAGCCTATGACACATTATAAAAGTATAAGGAGGCGTGCCGGCGATCAACTGGTAGATGTATCTCATGAGGTAGATGGAACCACTGCCAGCCGGCGGAAACCGTGTTCTATCTCATTCTCTCGCAGGCTAATCCCATAGATCTATATGTTTGTCTCTTTTTATTTTCATAAAGTTTCAAATCACTCTCAACGATTCTAAAGAAGTTTTCACTTCAACTAGAATTTCGGAGACATGACATTCCATACTTGCTAAAAAAACTACCATGGCTGAGGTGTCTATTTATTTCATCACTAGACATCTACATCACACGTTTCGTGTATTGTAAGTCCTGGAGTCTTTGGACGGTGGAATTTGATTGTTATGAAATTAACCCTAGGAAGCGTATCTTCTTCATCAGCCATTGTTCGTCCACTGCTGGACATAGGCCTCCCCCATATTGGTCCACTGCTTTCTGTCCTGGGCCTCGAGCTTCCATCTGGATCCTGCAGTACTTTTTTTATATCATCTGTCCATCTTCTTGGTGGTCTTCCTACAGGTCTCCTTGCAGCTCTAGGTCTCCAGTTCAGCAGGCGCTTCGTCCATCGGTCCTCATTCTGGCGTGCCACATGTCAGCCCATGTCCACTTCAGCTGGGAGATAGCTTTTATGGAAGCGTATATTTTTAGACAATTTGTACGGAAACGCTGCGGAACTAGTGAATTCTAGTTCTCCCTTATTCAATGTGGGACGCAAATTATACAGTTTTCTACTGGCTGAGAAACTATACGATATACGATAAACGACTAAATTGTGAGGCAGGGTTTTGAGGTGTGGGAGACGGAGAACGGGGTGGGGTAGTTTAGTTAGGGGATGTAATAATTATCCACCCATTAGCTAGCTAAATCCTGTTAACGGGTAATCAACATGAAATTCTTGTAATTGTATTAAACCTTGACGCCAGGTAAGGTATAAAATTCAAGTATAATGTTTCGTTAGTCTGTGAAACGTTATCGCCATATAAGATTCTATGCACTCCGCCTACTCATTTAGAGAAATAGCGTGATGTAGAGTTTGATAGTTAGATTCAAAAGCATGGTATGTCACATGACCTCTGACTGCTTCTTCATACAATCGAATACCTCGATTTTCTCTTTAGTTTAGCACTGGTGTAATAATTTTTTCACATGTTTTAGATATCGACCAGAAACGTGTTAGTATCTTCTTAATTTTGACGTGATAACGCCTAATAAATCGATAACACGAAAAAGCATGACTCATTGTCACGTTCCGCCTGAGCCGAGTGTGCAAGCGAGAGCGCGGAACAAGCGATAGAGAGGCACGATCGGCCTAAGCGTTCGGTTTGTGCTGCATCTATCTCTCTTCCACTCCATCGGCCGATGCGTCCGAGTAGAAGGGATACAGCAGCAGCACACAAGTTACAAAGTGAAAGTGAAATTAACGAGCGCAAAAAAAATGTTAATTTATGGAAAAAAAAATGTAATTTTCAATTAACTCCTGCTTTGTATTATACACAAAATAATGATAATTCGGTAATAATAATTAAATTCAATTCATAAAAGTATGCTACTTTTCATCAATGTTTTTCTTATGACGTTATCACGTAAAATTATCGTCCGTAAACCGACTTTACTGACAACCAAAAGTTTTTAAACAATTTATTTATCTCGTTTAAACAAATAAAATCATTGCTTTAGTGTCTAGTGCTACATTCTAGGGAGAAAATCAACTTACGACCGCGCCTAAAAATGTACATATTTAGCGTGTCTTTTGACAGACTGTACAGATTTATGAACAACAAACTGCACAGTTTTCAGTCCCGTATAAAGCGTGCATTAGTCTGTAAAAACATAACAAAGACAGTCTATTATCTACATAGCATTCTAAAAGACTTTTCAGAAAACTCTAACAATCACAGAAAAATCAATAAATCCAAAATGCAGTTGCGATACATAAATTGATTACATAATTACGTAATTTTCTGTTCCAATATGCAAAAGTTAGTTATGGACTGTCGGTCAATTGTCGTATGAAATATGCAAGGGTATCGATTCAAATCCTGTGACAGTCATTAAATAATATATTCTGGACACAATGTCTTGATTTAAATTAATAATTTAGAAATTTTTGAACATACTGGAATATGCATTACTTGAGAAAATTAATAACCAAGTAAGAAAACCCAAATAATGTATTTATTTTTTAAGTTAGACCTAAGAAGGGTATGTGTGAGTCGACTCTCAGATGTCCCTCCATCTTTTTGCAGGTCGTCCAGGAAGTGAAAAAAGACTCAATAGTCTTTAAAACAGTCTAGGGAAAGGGTGGGTCTTTCACTGTGGATGATTTATAAAGCGCTATTTTTGCGAGAAATCGCCTCAAGAGCGCTGTACAATAAAGAGGCTAGATCACAACACGTCTTGCAGCTACCAGGCGCATGGACAGACCATATACCATGACCTGTTTTGGCGGGAAATCGCAAATTACGATATTTTAAATATTAATTACATTTAAAAAATCAGGAAAATAAATCGTACCCAAGATATAGGTAAATTACCATCGATACAAAAATTTGTTCTGTAGGGCCATAATCTTCTTCTTTCGCCGCGTTCGCTCCTATGTGGAGCATGTGGACATCCCTACATCCCTCCAGGAGACCCTGTCACCAGCCAGCTCTCTCGCCTCCTCCCACGTCAGGCCCGCATCCATCAGCTCCGCCGAATACATCCGTAGGATGGTCATCGACGGTCTTCCAGGACGGCGGGATCCTGCAGGCGTAAAGAAGAGGCAGCTCGGGTTCAGGCTCCCCCGAGGCATCCGGAGTACATGCCCAAGCCAGGTCCAACGCCGCATCTTCACGAATCCAAGTATTGGAGGTTCAGCGTTGGTTATGAAGTCAAACCACCTATTGCCTAGAATCCTTCTCAGACACTTATTCTCAAAACTCAACAAGCGAGCATTCTGAGCTGAGGCTATAATACAAACATGTCAATCTTGAGTGGCCTACAAGTTAGTATTACTCGAAAAAGACAAGAGCACAAATCGTCTGACAATTTGGTAGCTAACGTCGAGACAGCCAAGTAATGCATGTCGTGTCTAGTGTTTTTTATTTATTAAGCCATCTACCAACATTTTACTTTTTATATTTATTTATTTTTATAACATAAATGGCATATAATGCCTTTTACATGAAACATAGTAATAATATTTCATTTTATATCCCTACAGAGATGAGGTAGAATTCTTTTTCAAATCCAGGAATATGGATATTCCAGCGTTTACAAAGCTAATGACCTGTCATTGGCTGGGTTAAGTGGCCACATTATGTACTAGAACATTCCCCATTCCGCTTATTAGCGAATATCCACACCAGGAAACATTTTTGACTTAGTATATATTTTGACTGTCTTTCTACACACCAATAATTTAGCGCCAAGGTACAATAATTTAGTAGGCTTAGTATCCGTCTCATGGTGTAGTGTTTAGCGTGTTGGGTCACCGTGCATGAGGTCGTGGGTTCAGTTCCTATAGGGGTTAAAACTTTTAAATCTGAGCTTGAAAAAAAAAAAAAATTTCTTCTAATAAAAGTTTTCATTAGATTAAGTAAAATTGCACAAATTATTTTTAAAATGCTGTTTTTCATTTCGTTTCATTTATGTATAGTATTAATTTGACCAAACAAATTTAATTTAATAACAATTTGCAAAAAAATTGACAACTTCGTTCTTGATTTTATCGAAAACTATGGGTAAAATAAAAAAAATTCTTTTACAAAAATGACGTAGATTCTTTTATTTATTATTGTTATTATTAGTATAATTTATTAAGCGCCATTTTTGTGAGAAATCACCTCAAGGGCGCTGTACATTCGATATTCTTAATTAATTATATTCCCAATTTATGAATAAAGGATCTCAGACAACGATTATTTTTTAAGAAACGATATTAAATCCATACGTAGGCGAAGTACTGAACTCCAATTCGTCTTGCAGCTACAAAGCGCATGGACGGACGGTTGGAACTCAGCTTCTCCCACGTACAAATTAAATAAAAACTATTTTACTAAAAACGCGATACAAGTGACATACCAACTCTACTGATAGCAGATAGAGTCTAGAATCCAGGTCGTCTTGCAGATACAGAGCGCATGGACTATTGGAATGCCAGCATCCATCTAACTAACTAACTAACCATCACGCCATTTCCCCGAAGGGGTAGGCAGAGAGGATAGAACTCCACATCACTCTGTCCTGGTACACATCTCTTGCTTCCTCCACATTCATACATCTTCTCATGCACGTACGTCGATTATTCCGACTTCTTACATGCCCACTTTCAAGCACTTGTTTTACTTGATCATGCCATGTCTTTCTCGGCCTTCCTCGATTTCTACATCCAGGTACAGTCGCATCATATATTTTTTTAGCCGTTCTTTCATCATTCATTCGCTCTACATGACCGAACCATCGTAAAAGACCTTTCTTAATTTTGTCGATAATGCTTATCTTCCATCTTCCATATGATATCAGTAATTGGGGTTAATGATTTTACGAAAAAGTTTAGTAGTTTTGAAAAATTGGGGCAGGATTCACTGGTTTCCCGCTTGTACATCGAGTTTTGTTACACCCTGTATAAATAAAGAAATATACATCGGATATATAAATAATATATACATGTGTGTACATAGCATTGTTTAGAAATGTCGACACTATAATATCGTGTAGAAAGACCAGGAGCTCAATCACAGATAACTATCGACGTAGTTAAAAACGTGCTAACCACGTGCTTACGCTAACCATTTGACCGATCACAATGAACATACGTTCATACCACGTTCGCGTTGCCGAGCACCATAGATGATAATAAATATCGCGGCTATACGTCAAATGAAGAAAGTCAACGCGCGTGTCGGATTGTGTTTATTATGCCGACTGCTTTTCTCAATATTTGTCTTGCCGAACGCCGGCTAAATGAAATACGGCACTCGAGAAAGATTGAATGAAGATATGTGCGAGATTCAACCAATCCTCTTGAAATGAGCGAAGTTGAATTTCGTACGTTATTCAATCTCGGGAAATGGATCGCGACTTGATGCGCTCGTTTTCTACGCATTTGAGGAGAAAAAAAGTGCGTAGAACGCGAACGTCTTGAAAAAACGTAAATATTTTGAAATGTGATCTGGCATCAGCTGGCTGGACTCAGTTGACCCACATGGCCAGGCGCATTATCAGACTGCGGGGAATGTACTACGACAGGAGAGAGTGACCTTTACTAGGACAGGGGAGAACTGGCCCCTAGAGGCGGGAGGTAGTTGTCACTAACGACTCAAAAACGAGGTAGAATTACTAATAATATAATAATATAATATAATAATAATTTATTCCAAACCTTGAGGTGGGGAGTGCAAGCCTCTAAGGTTCATATAAAAGAATACATAATAACAAAATAAAAGTAAAAATATGCATCTGCATATAAAAAACAAAAAAAGAAAATAAGTAATTTAAACAAGGCAAATAAATTTTAAGAAATATGCGAGCACACGAAGGTGTTTAGGGTCGGCCGGGGGGCTGGGGGACCCAGGAGAGCGGCCCATCTCTCGCTCAACCTTGGTGACTGATGTAGAAACGCCTCGGGCGATCAGCTGGTTTCCCGATGACATCAGGCGATCCCTGGCTCCCGCTACCCGATGTCTCATCAGTCCCGCGAATCCATGTACCCTCCCTTCTGCGAACATGTTAGATGCGCTACAGAATCTTGGGTATTTAAATATAATTCTGTAGGCATCATTGTACTGCACTCGAAGGCGTTGCATCGTACTTTGTCTATAATTGGTCCATAATTCGCTAGTATCGCGTAGATATATCGCATGCCGCGTGGAATACTGAATTAACTAAAAAACACAATTTTCGAGACATCGCAAACGAAGGTATTGTTATGAGAAGACATCTATACCTATTGACGCATAAAATTGATACTTATTACTAATCAATCATAATTGCTTGTATTTTTGACGTTTGATTAGTATTGATCAGATGATGGCGCTCACAGAAGCCTGTCTCTGTACGTAACTCAATTCTGACCTATCTACTAATGGGTCAGTATTCCATTAAGCGTGCGATATCGTCATGAAAGCCAACCCTTTCCCTAGACTGTTTCAGTCCAGCACAACTCTACCGATTTTTTCAACAAGCTAAACCGCGATTTTGAGATTGTCAGTGCGATAAAAATACGGATGAATTTACGTTATGTACACGAACAAACGCTTTCATTGCCCCTACCACTGTCTCGCCATATCTATTATAATTGTCATTGTTTCCATCACCCAAACCAACCAGAGTCGGTCCAAATTAACAGTGGTAGGGAAACGTTAGTTACTACCCCGATCATTATTTATTAGTCAGTACTACCACCCGTATGGAGACCGGCACACTGACTCGCCAGGCCCACCATCCCAGACATCCACCCGAGCATTCGGGGTCAGGGTCTCAATGGAGGGACATGGACGAGAAGGGATCAATTGAGGAGGGCTTATTGGTATATTAAGTGCAGTAAATCAAGATGATCAGTATTACGCACATCACATATTAAATATTTTAATAAATCATATTTCATATCGACCCGGTTAGCAATTGAATCCGCTACCTCATGCTTGGTAGACGAACGCGCTAACCACTATACCATAAAGCGTCAGTAATGGCGTCTGTATAACTTCGAACAAGAATTTCGGAGAAGTGACATTCCATACTTGAAAAATACTACCGTGTCTAGGTGTCTAGTTACCCACTACGTCATCAATACGCATCTACGTCACACGTTTCGTGTATTGGCCTAAGTGCTGGAGTCTTTAGACGGTGGAATTTGATAATAAGTGGTGTTATGATATTAACCCTGGGAAACGTAAATGTTTAGAAAATTTGTATGGGAAACCCTTCTAGTGAATTCTTGTTCGAAGCTGTATAAAGACTTGATTAATTTAAGCAGGCATGCTGGCATCATCATACCATATCCGCTCCCTATGTGGAGCATATGGAATCCACAAACAGCCTCCAGGCCAAGCGATCGGCCGCCAGCTCTCGTGCATCCTCCCAAGTCAAGTCCACGTCCGCAGCTCTGACGCAAACCGACGACGAATTGTCAACAGTGGACGACCAGACGCCGAGAACCTGATGCCTCGTAAAATAGGCAAGCATGGTTAAGGCTCTCGTGAGGCATACGTAGTATATGGCCTAGCCAGCCGAAACGCCTTCGCGTTTTGCCGGATGACAGTAGATACCAAGGGTTTCTGTGTCCGTTGCCTCACCTCTGTGTTCCTTACAAAGTCAAACCACCGCACACCTAAAATTCTTCTAAGACACCTATTCTCTGCACAAAGAAGTCTGCTATCTTGGGCCCTGGTTAGGTGCCACGATTCGCAGCCATAGAGGAGAACAGGTGTGATGTAGGAGTTATAAAGGCGGCATTTGGTTTTAACCGAGTAAACATCCGATCTCCAGACAGCTTTCATACTGTTGAATGCGGTGACCGCTACTCCAAGCCGCACTCCCAGTTCTTTTTGAACTCTGCCGTTTACCGTCATGTACGCTCCCAGGTATTTGAAGCTCTCGACCCTTTGATGACTTGTCCCGACAAAGCCAGGGGGATCTGGGCATCTTTACACGAGCTGTTGCACAAGACATGGGTTTTACTAATGTTGGTTTTAGTTGAGTTAGTAAGTTGCGTAAAACCTAAGTCCGGGTCTGTTACTACGATAGTAAATTCTGCGCTATTTTAGCTTTCCTAATAATACACGTAATGAAGACACATAGGTTTAGTTTCGCGGTCAGACAGCTTAGTGGCAAGGCATTCCACGCACGAGACGACGCGTCTGGGTTCGACAATCTGTCACTTGTTATTTTATTTCTTTCTTCCAACTTAATCCGCGCTGAGAAAATACTTAGCAGACTACGGGACGCCTCTTAAATATCTGGTGTTACTTTTTTGGAGGGATTTGTTTTATGTTTTGCAGATAACACTTCGTTTGGGGATTAGTTGGAATTTTTCTCCTTGTTTTATTACTTGTCAACTAATATTACTTGGTACCAACCCTTATGGATGGTAGTGAAGCGTGGTGTTGGAAAAAGAAGGATGAAAGTAAACTGAATGCTGTTCAAATGTCATCTCTCTGTGTAGTAAGACTATGTATGATAGGTGTACAAATGTCGAAATTAGAGTAGAGTGCAAGGCTGAGATAAGCATCATCGACAAAATTAAGAAAGGGCTTTTACGATGATTTGGTCATGTGGAGCGAATGAGTGATGAAAGAACGGCTAAAAGAAGTTTAAATGCAAGTGTGCCTGGATGTAGAAAACCGAGGAAGGCCGAGAAAGACATGGCATGACCAAGTACAAGTACTTGAAAGTGGACATGAGAAAAGTCGGAATAATCGGCGCATGTGCATGAGAAGATGTATGAATGTAGAGGAAGCAAAGGAAGTCTGTCAGGACAGAATGGTATGGCGTTCTATCCTCTCTGCCTACCCCTACGGGGAAATGGCGTGATAGTTAGTTAGTTAGTTACTGCTTGCGTCAGAACTTCAGGACGTGGACCTGACTTGGGAGGATGCTCAGGACTGGCGACCGATCGCTTGACTTAGAGGCAGTTTGTAGAGTCCATATGCTTCTCATATAGCGGATATATAGGATGATGATGATTATTCTACTCCAAATATCATGTAGATTCACCAGTTTCCGGGTTGGACTACAAGGTCACGGGTTAGATTCCTGACGCCGAAGGGAGGAATATTAAATTAATTTAAATCTTATAGACTGTAAAGGGTAATCCTAATTCTATTCCCAGTCATCTCCTTTTCTTTATACCTATCCCTATCATCCTATCCTTCCCTCATATCTCTGGTCTTATATTTTTTCCATCTTACTTCGAATTGTATAAATGTGAAAAACTATAATTGGTAATCATGCTTTTTTTGTATTCTGTTTTCATGTATCGATACTGTTGTTTTTCCCATAAATAAAATAAAATTTAATTAAATGTATCTAGTACTCTGAAGGAATAAGTTAAATTCATTATAATTGAATAAAACTTCTAATGGTTTGATATGGATTCGCTAAATTTTATTTGTAAAAATGGTATCTGGAGGTTCTATCTGTCGAAGTCGTTTGTTTTTTTTTTAAATGTATTTTTTATTAATATTATTTATTGGCTCTTCTATTATACTACTACTAACTACTTTCCATTATCCGCACACAGTAGTGCATAGTGCACTGCATTGTCTAAGATATCACACATTATAAATTATTTTTATTTTATTTTACTTTTATAAAAATATAGTAATACATGTATTTTTGTATGTATTTTTAACAACATTAAATTTGAATGTTGTGTACAAATACTTGTAGACAAATTACTGGATTATATCCATGCTGGGCTAATATCAATCTTTATTGATATCTCAATAGAGACAAAGAAGCTCTGGAAACGAATTTAGATTATCCGTCATTACTGGATTTCTAAAAAAATATTTCTATTTATTAAGCATGATATTATAAATTTTTGCGCTTATTAAATATTTCTTTTGTAAACATAAATTATAACTTTTTGAAAATACAAACACAAGAAAATAGAAGAATACTAAATGATTTGCGCTTTCTGTTCAAAGTATTAAAATCTATGTTTGATTGTTGTCAACTAACAAATTTAATTAGTATACGAGTGCCTGGTCAAGTTACCCGTAGTAATGCACTATTTTAATGCAGCTAATCATCGACAAATTACAGTGCAAACTCATCTATAAGACGAATGCGCGCACTGGCTAAAAAGTATGCTAATAATACAGATGTTTTCAACACTAATCTAGTGCATTTTAGGGAACAGTGTCTGGATGCCATCTCTAGCGGTAATGAATAGCTACCTACTGTGTAACATTTAAAAATGTTTGTGTAAATGCCCTATGGGCGTTTAAAAAAATATATATTTTTTTAGATGAATTTTTAAAGCTTTTTTGCTGTTAAAATTATTTTAATTAAAAGAAAAATTGATCACAAGAATGAAAGTAAAATGATATCGAAAAATAGGAATCAGCCCTAACGCAGGTGTTCGCCAGTTTGGACGTGATACCCCGCGAAGCTCTCGTGTTCGCTGGTCTTGACTGAGTGAATAGAGTATACATTTTTTAACGATTTTTTTTCAGTAAAATAATCTAACGTTCCTTGCAACCCTGTGAAACTAGGGCCAATAAAGTGGCAATATTTTCTTGCCAAATATTTGAGTGAAGCACCCACTGATGGGCTCCGAACCACTCAAAACATTGATTTTATCCTCTCCAGTAATTTGGAGGGCCCCCACCCAAAGGGGCCCGGCTCGAGAGCTCCCCGAGTGGTTGACTGTACCCACTGGGGTTGTTCAACTCGTAGCCACAGCAACAGACGGGGTACATCCGTCCTAATGGAAAGAAATTATAATAAAATACATTAATTTGAAACATGTAGCATAATAATTATTTCTGACTTGGGACTAGCGATTTGTGCCTATTAGAGCTGATTATTTTAATTTAATTTTTATTTCTATATTTTTTACTACTACTACTACTCTCCTCTTACCCACACCCAATGGTGCATAGGTCACTGCATTGGTACACCAAGTCCAGCGAATATTGATCAACTTGTTTTAAAGATATATATATTCATGTAAATACCAAAAATTAATATTTAACATGCTTGCTTTTTATATACATATATTTTGTAACTTTTCAACTTGTTTTTAAATATGTATATTCATGTTAATACCAAAAATGTATTTTTAACTTGCTTGCTTTTTTTCATATACATGTAACTTAATAAATGAACTTATTTTAATCAGATATTATTGATATCCCAACAGAGACAGAGAAACTCTGGAAGCGAATGTGGGTAATCTAGGCGTTTACAGGGCTTATGACCTGTCATTGGCTGGGTTAAGTGGCCACTTGACGTACTACAACATTTTCTCAAGTTAATCATTATATATATTGATTTAAAAAAATGGAAGGAATTGGCATACATGGTGACCTATTGCGCTGGTTTGAATCTTATTTGAAAAATAGATCCCAAATTGTCTGCATAAATGGATTTGAATCATCACCAATTTTTGTGACATCTGGTGTGCCTCAGGGATCCAATCTTGGGCCACTTCTATTTTTAATTTTTATTAATGATCTTGGCTTCCTCTTAAAGTGTGATTTTCTTATGTATGCGGATGATCTAAAAATATTTCGTAAAATAAAAACAACAGCTGACCAAGAAATGCTGCAAGAAGATCTAAATACGTTAAGTGCCTGGTGTGAACTAAATGACATGCACCTAAATGTACAAAAATGCTACAAGATCACATTTACAAGGAAGAGGACACAGAGTAATATTACATATAACATTAATAATATCGGTATCAACTCAGTTAACACTATCCGAGATCTAGGAATAACACTTGATTATCACTTCACATTTTCTAATCATTTTACCAATATCAAGGAAAAATCTTTAAGAATGCTAGGTTTCATACATAGAATATGCAAACCGTTTAAAAATCCCAAATCCATAATTTGTTTGTACAATTCATTAGTGCGTAGTAATTTAGAATTTGGAAGCGTTATTTGGTCGCCGCACTATATAACTTATGTAAATGTCATTGAATCTATACAGAAAAGGTTTCTTCGCAATCTAACATTAAAATTCAATATTGGCCAAACCCTACAATTTTATGATCAGCGCCTTTCATACTTCGGTGTTGACAAGTTGGAAGTTCGGAGAAAAATTGCGGACTTAATGTTTCTCCATAATATAATTCATGGCAAAGTTGACTCTATATTCTGCTTGGAAAAATATAATTTTGAATATTCCAAGTCAGCGGTTGAGATCAAAGAAAACATTTTTTGTCCCAACTTTTAACAATAACATGGCGCACTTTAATGCCTTATCTCGAATGTTAAGACTGTACAATGACATAGAAAAATATATAAATATTGATGTATTTAATGATAGATGTGGTAAATTCAAGAGGAACTTGAAATCTTTTTTTTATAACCTCTGATCGAATATATTAATGCAAACTACTAAAAGCTTTTTAAAACTGTAAATTGTGTACGAGAATAATAATGCTGTGTAATTCTGTAAGTAGTACATCAAGTGGCCTCTTAACCCAGCCAAAGACAGGTCGCCCTGTAAACGCCTAGATAACCCAAATTCGTTTCCAGAGTTTCTCTGTCTCTGTTGGGATATCAATAATATCTGATATCAGCCCAGCATGGGTATAATCCAGTAATTTGTCTACAAGTATTTGTATTCATTTTAAAAAATGTTTTTATTTCAATCATTTTAATGTAAAAGCAGCACGGGCATTGTCCAGTGAGGTATTTCATAGATCTAAAAAAAAATTAAATTATAATATGTAATCAAAAAATAAAATTTAAAAAAAATGTTTATCGGGCGTATATGTACAAATAAAATAAATAAATAAATTGTTACGTGAAGGCAAGATGGTCAGTCTTACGCTCCAGATCTTACATTTAATGATCAGTTATTTTTTTATTTAGTGCCTAATTCTTGGTTCGTTATCCACAACACAATTATTTTAGTATAATAATGAAAATTGAATCGTTCAATTTAATAATTGGATTATAACCGTGAATTCTCCATTTTCACGTGGGTTCGGGTTTAGGTACCAATTAAGAAACAGAATCAAATAACGCACTCGGGGACTATTCTCGATTCACTCGCTAATCACGCGAAAAGAAATCGAAAAATATTTTTTATTTGTTATTTTATTTTTATTTTATTTTCTTGTTTTTACGCCCATAGGGCTTATACATAGACATTTTTAAATGATTACACAGTAGGTAGCTTATTCGTTACCGCAGAGATGTACAAACAAATAAATAAGCATTATCGACAAATTTAAGAAAGGGCTTTTACGTTGGTTCGGTCATGTAGAGCGAATGGATGATGAAAGAACGGCTAAAAAAATATATGATGCGACTGTGCCTGGATGTAGAAGTCAAGGAATGCCGAGAAAGTCATGGCATGATCAAGTAAAACAAGTGCTTGAAAGAGGGCATGTAAGAAGTCGGAATGCCGCTTTTACATGAGAAGATGTATGAATGTGGAGGAAGCAAGAGAAGTGTGCCAGGACAGAGTGGTGTGGCGTTCTATCCTCTCTGCCTACCCCTTCGGGGAAATGGCGTGATGGTTAGTTAGTTAGTTTCTAACGTTAGTTGGGGGAATCTTTATTTTTTGTGTTTTAAAATTTATTTGAATTTTCACGGGCCAGTTTGTTTGGTTTTAACTTGACCTTTGGAATTTTTTTTTCCCTTTTTTAAAAAAAACTCAAAAAAAAAGCCCTTGGAAAAAAG
>JAGVSP010004472.1:0-40411 GCA_022494985.1 Micrasema minimum
TTTTTTTTTAAAAAAACAAAAAAAATTTAAACTTTAAAAATTTTTTATTTAAAAAAAATTCGGGTTTTCAGGGGTATGAAAAAAAAAAAAATCCTTAAAAAAAACTAAATTTTTTTTTTATAAAAGAAAAAAAACCTTTTTAAAAATTTCTTTTCTTAATAAATTTTTAAAAAAAAAAATTTCCCACTAAAAAACAAAATCCGGAAAAAAAAATTAAAATAAAAATTAAACCCTTTTTCCCAAAAAATTTACTAAATTTTCCCCAAAAACCCCCAAAAAAAATTTTTCATCACCTCATTTGAATTTTTTTTTTATGTACAAAAAAACAGTTTGCTCAAAACCGTTCGGGTTAAAAATTTTTTTTGGAAAATTTAAAAAATTAAAATCCCATAACCCCCGGGAAGGGGTTTTCCCCTTTTTTCAACACGGTTCGGGGAGTGCAAATTGCGGCAGTTTTTCGTAAGTGGGGGGGGGCTTGGGGGTTTAGGGGGGGGGGCCCAAACCCTTTTTTTTCCCAAAAGGGGGGGAAAAATTTTTGATTGATCCCCAACGTAACGAACCCCACCGTTTTATTAAAATAGTTTGTTTTTTGAAATGGGTAGGATTGGTGCGGGGGAAAGAAAGTGGAGTTTTTTAAAAGGGGTTTTTGTTTAAATATAAAACTTTTGGGTTTTTTTTATAAAATTTGGGGCCTTTTTAAGGTAGTTAAAACCCCTTTTTGGGGAATAAAAAAGATCAAAAAAATTTTAAAATTTTTAAAGGGAAAAAAAACCCCAAAACCTTTTTTCCCCGGGGTTGGGGTAAATGTAAGTGATTTTTTTTTAAAATATTTTTAAAAATTAAACTCTGGGGGGGCCCTTTTTTGGGTTTTTGGGGAAATTGCTTTTTGTGGGGGCCCAAAGGGGGACAAATTTTTTCCCTTTTCCCCCAAATTTAAAAGAAAAATTTTTGGGCCCAAATTTTTAAAACAAAAGTGGATTTTCTTTATGGTTGAAAAATTATCTTTCTGTCCAATCAACTATGGTAATAATTATAAAAGAAAATAAGTGAAGTGTTAATAAATAAATAGTAATATTATGTACAATCTCTGCATAAGGGAAGAAAAGCCGTACTTAAAATCGAAATAATAATATAATAAGATATGTGAAAATATATAAGGCTGAGATAAGCATTATCGACAAAATTAAGAAAGGGCTTATACGATGGTTTGGTCATGTGGAGCGAATGAGTAATGAAAGAACGGCTAAAAGAAGTTTAAATGCAAGTGTGCCTGGAAGTTGAAGCCGCTTCCGGCCGAGAAAGACATGGCATGACCAAGTACGTCAAGTACTTGAAAGTGGACAAGTGAAAAGTCGGAAAAAATTGGCGTATGTGCATAGAAGATGTATGAATGTAGAGGAAGCAAAGGAAGTCTGTCAGGACAGAGTGGTATGGCGTTCTTTCCTCTCTGCCTACCCCTACGGGGAAATGGAGTGATGGTTAGTTAGTTAGTTAGTTAGTTAGTAAGATATTAAAAACTAGCACAAAGTTACTGCTAACCCAAGCTCGCTAACCTTATTTTCGAGTAACGGTGTAATCTTTCGTCTGTCAGACTACGAAATAAAACATGGATTTTTATTTTATTCGTTTTTAACAACAATTTAAATTTTCGGGCAATCAAATAATTAAAATAATTATGAGATTAACCTACACGGTACAGTTACTACACATAGAAATAGCGTGTTCCCCACAAATGGCTCTTTTGTAGCCCTCGCAGAAGTGTTTCGCCATGAAAAATAAAAAAGTTTCAAACGTTATAAAATCTACGTAAAATATTTAAAATTACAACATTTTCATAAAAATCTATTACACAATAGTAATTATTGAGAAAATAAATACACTTTTACAAGAATAATAATGAAATACAGACATACACACAAACCAAATTATTAACCGACTTCTCCAAATACAGGGTCGGTGTCGTTAGTTGGATAAGTCTAATGGGTCGTGTATATATTGAAAATGTCTGCAAAAATATAGCTATGTAATTATTAAAATTTGGTACGCAAAAATATTGTTTTGTAAATTCTAAATTTGTGAAATCCAAACTTGGTTCTATTATACTAATTATGTAAATATTTAATTATGTTAAAAAGATGATGAAAGAACGGCTAAAAAAATATATGATGCGACTGTGCCTGATTGTAGAAGTCGAGGAAGGCCGAGAAAGACATGGCATGATCAACTAAAACAAGTGCTTGAAAGTGGCATGTAAGAAGTCGGAATAATCGACGTGCGTGCATGAGAAGATGTATGGATGTGGAGGAAGCAAGAGAAGTATGCCAGAACAGAGTGGTGTGGCGTTCTATCCTCTCTGCCTACCCCTTCGGGGAAATGGCGTGATGATTAGTTAGTTAGTTAGTTATGTTTAGTACTACAATGCCCTGACTCGACACGGACTATCTAGTGAGTCGGGGCCAGATCATTGGCATGGGTCTCTACTGATTGAGTCGCCATCCCATTATTGTGATTATTAAATGTGTGAAATGTAATAAATAAATAAATAAATAATTATGAAATATATTATCTTGCATGAAAAAGTTACAGAACCATTAACCTTCGTCTGTGAGGCGACGATTACTCTATATATCTCAATCCAATAAGCGTGCATCCGTGATCAGATCCTGCGGGTGACTAATTTCACTATTTAGGAAGGTACTAGAAGCGGGCGGGGCGGCAAAACAAACCGAAACAGCAAAAGCGCTTGATATCCGTAGTCTATTATACGAATAGTTAGTGATCTAGTGTTAAATCAATTAATTACATTAAAAGTCACTAAAAGTGGAACATATAAAAATAAATGTCAAATCACTATAAAGTGACTTTTAAAAATCTATGTAGGTAATAGTTGATGTAATGTGCCTTGACCAATTTTGATACTGAACTCAAAATAAACTAGATTTTGAACTGTAGTATTATGTTTTCTTTTAATTCAGTAAAATTAAATAAAATATTATTGATATCCCAACAAACAGGGAACACTTGAATGTAGATTATCTAGGCGTTTACAGAGTTTAAATGACCTGTAATTGGCTGGGTTAAGGGCCACTTGATGTATTACAATATTCCCCATTCCGCCCGTTCTATGCCTCTGTTGGGATATCAATAATATTTTGTAATAGCATGGAAAAATGCCAATTATAATACATAAGCCGAGACAGTGGAAGGGGCAATGAAAGCATTGGGTTCTTTCCGATTTTTTTATTTTTTATTTAAATAAAATGATTGAAAAATTACAATATCAAGGGAATTTAAAACTTTTTTTTACGAAGTCATATGAAATTTTTAGCGCGATTTGAAACGGTTTGAATTGAGTGGTGATGCGTTCTATCCGCTCCGCCTACCATTTCAGAAAAATGGCGTGATGGTTGGTAAAATAACTTTTTCAAATAAAATTTTACTTAAATTTTAATTCATCCCACCTTCATGTAATAAAAAAATATCAATATACACTGCACTTCGTGTACCGATGCAGTGGTCTATGCACCATTGGGTGCGAATAAGGGAAATTACTAGTAGAAGCAGTAAACTTTAAATCATTTTCGGCATTGAATTCTATTATGCATTGTTTTCATAAATGAACTTTTTTTTGTAGACAAATCCAAGTCACGCTATGTTTTAATGATGGTCGGTTACGAGTTGACTTTGACATGTGATGACGTCATCAGGGTCATTAGCGTAACACAAAATGTTGAGGAAAATTAACGAATATTTTTTTTTATTGTTTGTTTATGGCTTCGAATCACGATATCCTCCAAAATTTAAACGAATCTAATACTGCCACTGTGTGCGTGTTTTTAAGTATTAATTAATTTGTTTTAACCTAGAGGCCTCTTAACCCCGCCAATGACAGGTCATAAGCCCTGTAAACGCTTGAATATCGATATTCCAGAATTGGAAAAAATCTACTTAATATTTGTAGAGATATAAAACTGAAAAAAAAAGTTTTTTTGCATGGAATTTTTTTTATTTATAGTTTTATTTTTAAATCGGTAGCTGTATTTTGGTAACGGCCATATACTACGTATGCCTCCCGGGAGCAGCCACCATGCTTGCCTATTTTACAAGGCATCAGGTTCTCGGCGTCCTAGTCGTCCACTGTTGACAATTCGTCGGCAGTTTGCGAAAGACCTGCGGGACGGGGACTTGACTTGGGAAGATGCAAGGGAGCTGGCGGCCGATCGCTTGGCCCGGGGGCAGTTTGCGGAATCCATATGCTCCACATAGGGAGCGGATATGGTATGATGAACTGTATTTTACTAGAAAATAGTCTGAAGTATTACATGGAGTAACAAAACTCTAGGTACAACCCGAAAACTGGTGAATCTACATAATATTGGTAGTCGAAGGTGTAATATGACTTTTGAATCTAAGCATCAAAAAAATTTTTTTTTCTTGTTTCTAAGTTTCCATTAGTACCGTAGATTAAGTAAAATTGTTCGAATTCTTGTGAAAATAAGGTATTTTGCTTTGTTTTTCTTATCCATAGTATTAATTTGACTAAATATATTTTATTTAATAAAAATTTTGTTACTTCTTTCTCAATTTTCTCAAAAATTTGAGTGAATTAAAAAAAAAAAAAAACTTTTGGTTGTCTGTAAAGTCGGTTTTACGGACGATAATTTTACGTGATAGCGTCATAAGAAAACATTGATGAAAAAATAGCATACTTTTATGGATTGAATTGAATTATTATTACTGAATTATCATTATTTTGTATAATATACAAAGCAGGAGTTAATTGAAAATTACAATTTTTTTCCATAAATTATCAGTTTTTTGCACTCGTGAATTTCACTTTCACTTTGTAGCTTGTGTGCTGCTGCTGTCTCCCTTCTACTCGGACGCATCGGCCGATGGAGTGGAAGAGAGATAGATGCGTCACAAACCGAACGCTTAGGCCGATCATGCCTCTCTATCGCTTGTTCCACGCTCTCGCTTGCACACTCGGCTCAGGCGGAACGTGACAATGAGTCATGCTTTTTCGTGTGTGACTCCAAATATTACGTAGATTCACTGGTTCCCCGCTTGTCTATCGATTTTTTTTAAATCATGTAATTTTTTGAAGCTTTGTGGCTGTCTATAAATATGGAAAATCATTTTGAAAACATCCGAATTTCTAACGTTGCAGCCAAGACCAATGAAAATCCTGGAAACGTTAAAAGACCTCAACGCGCAGTGAAGGAAAAAACCTGTTTTTTCTCAATATTGAATGCTGCTGCCTTTAATAAATAATATAATTGAGAAGTCAGTTGTTTTTTTATCCCTTCTAAAAAATCTATAATCTCAAATATACAAGACGGATTATGTTTTCGTATAACAGAAGTATTTATGATGTATACGGTTATGTTAATTTAATTCGCATATAACATCTTTATGAATAAATTTGTCTATAATTTATAGGCATCATATTTCTTGTACACAACACGTGTCCATAATAATATAATGTTTGGCAACAGATAAACCTCGTGAAACATAATTACTAATACCGGCTATTTTAATTTTATTTTTAATCTTGACAAAAACAAGAATCAAAACAAACGATTAAATATGACGCTTGTAATTAATTTGGATTTTGTTGTTAATTTCTTTCATGTTTAGTAGAAAAAAAACATTCTAGTTCTTATGATAGACTTAAATGAAAGACTATCTATGGAATGATTAACCACGAGATGTGGAAGATGCGTCCTCCTTATTTGTTTAAAGAAACGTCTAAACTAAGCATATTTTAGTGCATTAATCTTGTAAACAATGCAATGCAATTTTTAAGCTTTATCTCCCCACCAATACTCGGGTTATTAAATGATTATCACTAAAATAAGTTAGGGTTGATTTGAAGATATTGCTTAAAAGCAATAATCCCGCCCTTGTACACTTGCTATGTAATTGTACATGAAGTTTTAAATTTATAAATTAAATGTGCGTAGATTTTCACGGTCGATGTTGATTACCTCAATTTGCTGTTGTTTATTGGGATTAACCTGTGAGGTTTTTTGTCCTTCTCCGACGGAAGAGTCGGAAGTTTCGACAACCCGATGCAGCGCCATCTTCTGAGGTGAAGTATGTATGTAGATGTTGTAGGCGATACTAGCAACCCCCCGCGCCCCGCCAAATGCTAACCAGTCAGTCAATAAAGAAGCTTCAACAAGAACACACGCTTATTCATTTGAGATCCCAACAGTGGTGACCCCGACGTTAAGACAGATAAGGCACGCTCGGTGCGCTGAGAATAGTAACCCGATACTTTGAATAGCTGATAAATAAGTGATTGTTTCTTTAACCTCGCGATAACGGTGTTAAGTATTTTATTGTGTTGTTAATTTGATATTAAAATAAAATAAACTCTCGAAATGGCGAACGATAGTGATTCTGAGCTTATGGATAGGGACTTTAATGTGCAACAAGAGCAACAAGAAGTGATGAAAGTTAGTCTGGCCACTAAAATGCCTGACTTCTGGGTGGAACAGCCAAGGTTGTGGTTCCACCAGATAGAGGCAATCCTAGCGCCTCAAAAACTTTCTAATGTTAATAAGTACTTTTTGTTGGTGGCCAAATTGGGCAAGAATGAACTAAGTCAGATAAGTGATATTTTGAACAATCCACCAGCGGACAATAAGTATGAGGCAGTGAAAAACAGACTGTTACAGGTTTATGAAGAAAGTGAAACAAGGCAGCTACAGCAATTAATTGGTGAAATAGAGTTGGGAGACCAGAAGCCCTCGCAATTACTTCGTAGAATGAAAGAATTGGCGTTCAACAAACTGACAGACGAGACGTTAAAAATCCTGTGGATGGGCCGCCTACCACAAACAGTGCGCGCCGTGCTCACAGTGAGCAATGTAACAGATGTTGAGATGTTGGCCCAAATTGCCGACAAAATAACGGACGCTATTCGCAATACTGAAGTAGCTGAAGTTAAAGCACAACCAGGGGTGGACACGGCCACTGAAATGTTGATTAAAAAAATTGGAGAACTGCAGGTAGAGGTAGCTAGCCTCAGGGAACAGTACAGAGGGCGCGAAAGAGGACGCGAACGTCGAGGTTCATTTACCGGATCTCGGGACGGCTCTAACTCACGAAGCCGGCGCCGAGCACCACAACCTGGAGACCCAACATACCTTTGCTGGTATCACTTCAAATTTGGGCATAAAGCAACGAGATGCCAAGAACCGTGCGCCTATGTGAAGTCGGAAAACTAAGCAGGACGCCGACGATCGAGATAGTCGGCTCCGAAGGGACATCTCGTCTATGCATCACGGAGCGAAATAGTGGTACAAGTTTTCTCTAATCGACACGGGGGCAGAAATTTCAGTGCTAGCACGATCCGGGCGCCTAGGGAGTAAACCAACAGACTACAAATTATACGCCGCAAATGGAACCCAAATCAACACATATGGTGAAAAGACCTTAATTTTGGATTTAGGTCTACGCAGACCTTACAGATGGACTTTTACGGTCGCGGACGTTCAGCGATCAATTATTGGAGCAGATTTCCTACGAGCGCGGAACTTAATGGTGGATCTACGCGGAAGAAAATTGGTGGATAAGGAGACAACCCTAAACACCAAAACATCCATCAGTAAATGGAATGAAGACAGAGGTATTTATGCAGTAGACATTAACGATCCTTATCATAAATTGTTATTGAATTATCCTGACCTAACTAGACCGGACTCCATCAAACAAGCGCCCAAACATGATATTCGACACCACATTGTAACCACCGGACCACCCGTACATGAAAAAGTGCGGCAGTTAAATCCGGCGAAATACAAAGCAGCAAAGGAGGAATTCCAAAACATGTTAGAGTTAGGTATTTGTCAACCATCAAACAGTCCGTGGGCGAATCCACTACATGTTGTTTATAAAACAAACGGAGATATCCGGCCAGTCGGTGATTATCGTCTGCTGAATGCAGCAACAGTCCCAGACCGTTATCCGATACCTCGCATATTAGATTTCACGTACGCACTTAATAAACAAAGCATATTTTCGAAATTAGACCTATGCAGAGCGTATCATCAAATTCCAATAGCAGCAGAAGATATCTCAAAAACAGCAATATTAACACCTTTTGGATTATATGAATTCACTAAAATGAACTTTGGATTACGTAACGCGGCTCAGACGTTTCAGCGATTTATAGATATGATTTTACGAGGATTAGATTTTGTCTTTGCATATCTGGACGATCTTCTAATTGCATCAGCTAACGAAGAGGAGCATATAACGCATCTTCAATTAGTATTATCCCGTTTGAACGAATATGGGTTAACAATTAACACAAGCAAATGCGAATTTGGAAAAAAAGAAATTAACTTCCTGGGCTATTGCATAAAGAAAAACGGAATCACACCTAGCGAAGAAAAAATTAAGACCGTAACGGATTTTCCACAACCACAGACTGTAGAAGAATTAAAGGCGATTTTTAGGAATGATAAATTTTTACCGAACTTCCATTCCCAAAGCGGCACAAATACAGGCACCCCTTAACGCATTTCTTCACAATTCAAAGAAAAAAGACAAAACAAAAATTAAGTGGACAACTGCTACAACAGACGCATTCGAACAGTGTAAAAGAGAGCCTCAAAAATACAGTTCTACTGTCTCACCCAGCTCTCAATGCTCCATTGGCCCTGATGACCGATGCATCAGAAACAAGCGTGGGAGCTGTCTTGCAACAGTGGGTGGAGAAGAATTGGCAACCTTTAGGATTCTTTTCAAAAAAGTTGAGCGATACACAACGGAAATACAGCACTTATGATCGAGAATTGCTAGCCATGTACATGTCGATCAAAGCATTTCCGCAACATGATAGAAGGGAGAGAGCTAGTGATGTACACAGACCACAAACCGCTAACGTTTGCTCTGTCAAAAAAGATATCTCCCCTCAGATACACCTCGAAGACTTAGACAACTAGATTTCATTGCTCAATTCTGCACTAAGATTGAATATATTAAAGGCGAAAAGAATCCGGTGGCAGACGCACTCTCTCGCATAGAAGAGATCGTCACACCAACCTTATTCGACTACAAAGAACTAGCGCAACAACAAAGGGATGACAAAGAGCTTAGTGAGTTAAAAAACCAAGATAATCTACAATTTAAATTGATAACCTTTCCAGAAACCAACGAGCAAATATTGTGTGAAACCTCTACAACACGGATTAGGCCGTACCTTCCGCAACAATTTAGAGAAACGGCATTTAAAGCAATCCATAATGTATGCCACCCGGGCATAAAAGAAAGTCAGCGCTTATTAACGCAACGATATTTTTTGGAAGGGAATTAACAGGGATGTTAAGACATGGACTAAACAATGCATTAATTGCCAAAAAGCTAAAGTTAATAGGCACACTATGTCACAACTTGGAGAATTTGTCAATGTGTCACGCTTTGAACACCTACACATTGATATAATAGGACCGCTACCGTTGTCCCGAGATATGCGATATTGTGTAACCATGGTAGACAGAGAAACTACCTGGCCGGAAACAGTCCCGGTTAAGGATATTACGGCCGAAACAGTGGCAGACGCACTAGTTACATTTTGGATATCGAGATTTGGATGTCCTGCTTACATTACAACGGACCAAGGGCGACAGTTTGAATCGGAACTGTTTAGCCAACTAACAAAGATATTAGGGATAGAAAAAAAACGCACCACGGCGTATCACAGAACACTTAAAGCAATCCTAAAGGCAAATGGGAAAGTGTTGAACGATACGCACATCACAGAACACTTAAAGCAGCAATCATGGCAGGAGATTTTTTTAAAAGTGACACACTAAAACACGCAATATAAGGCATCTTTTCCGGAATGCAGGAGTTGCCAATACTTAAAGTTAGGTATTTTTACGCTACGCAGGGCATCACGTACGAAGGCCCGTAAGAGAGAGATAAACGGAAGATTTTCAAAATTTTAATAAACAAAAAGAAAGCAACGTGACCATTATTTAGTTAAACCTGCATTCCTATTAGAGAACAATAGACAGGGAAGGAATGTGTACAGTCAGCAAATTACACCTGATAACGGAATTCAGAAACATCCGGCAGAATATCCGTGTCAGCACGCCAAACGAATTTTCACATGGGAAAAGCGAAATCAGCGGAATACCAAATAGACTACCCGTGACTACAAGATCTGGCAGAAGCATTAGGAAGCCCGTCAGGTTCGCGTAAACTACCCGAAACAAAGTACTAAGAACATGGGCAGTTCGGAGTCGAAGGAAGAAGTGGTTATCGCCCAGGCGGGAAGTAATAGTGATACGGGGAACCAGATCTGGAGCATGAACATGACCATGATGGTTATAATTTGTTTTTCTCGTCGTCGGGCGGCATCGTCTATTGGATCTGGAAACGCTGCCATAAATACCTGGTGTGGCCAGGTAACACAAGAGGTCCAGGCAAGGAGGGAGGCTAGGTCTCACGTGACCGTAGCTCCCCCGAGAAAACTAAACAAACAGTTTTAATGAGTACGTTTTAAAAAGATATTACAGTGTAACTTCATATATATTTGGCTGGCTTACTTTTGTGTTAAAAATAAACAAGATTAATTAAGTAGTGAATTACCATAGTGCAATATTTATCATGTAACTTGAGTATTCCTTTGTGCCAAATGAGTTAGACAAAAGTTCTTCGAATTAAGAAATTATAAAACACAGTGTCAAATGAAACAATAGAGATAAGGATGTTACCAATCGCTTATATACAGGATGTCAATTTTTATTGAAATGTTTAAAATGATTTTTTTTTTTTTTGTATTATTATGTATGTCTGAACTAGGTGGGGAGGGGTGTAGCGATACTAGCAACCCCCGCGCCCCGCCATAATGCTAACCAGTCAGTCAATAAAGAAGCTTCAACAAGAACACACGCTTTATTCATTTGAGATCCCAACAATGTAAAATGTGGTGTGTTTATGTACTTGAAATTTGTACCTCATATTCGTTCATCATACCATGTCCGCTCCCTATGTGGAGCATATGGAATCCACAAACTGCCTCCAGGCCAAGCGATCGTCGGCCAGCTCCCGTGCATCCTCCCAAGTCAAGTCTACGTTCCGCAGCTCTGACGCAAGCTGCCGACGAATTGTCAACAGTGGACGACCAGGACGCCGAGAGCCTTGTAAAATAGGCAAGCATGGTGGCGGCTCTCGGGAGACATACGTAGTATATGCCGAAACGCCTTCGCCGGATGACAGTAGATACCAAGGGTTTCTGTGTTCCTTACAAAGTCAAACCACCGCACACCTAAAATTCTTCTAAGACACCTATTCTCTGCACTCAGAAGTCTGCTATCTTGGGCCCTGGTTAGGTGCCATGATTTGCAAATTATCAGTTATGTGCAGTTAATTAATTCAGGAATTATCATAAGATGCACCTGAGATAATGAGCTAACATTAATTACCGTCATGATGATAATATATTAATGTTTATTACACGTAGTCTCCGGAATTCAGAAGTTCACACAGAAACTCCTTTGGAAATGACTAATCACCAAGTTAAACTGAATTTACAATCACGTTGTTTGTATTTCATTTTCACGTTAACTTAATAATGTACTCGTATATCATTGGATAAATTCATTATGTCCGCCTCGTAGCACAGTGGTAGCACATTTGGCTGTCGCGCATGAGGTCGCGGGTTCGATTCCAACATGAAATATTTTTTCACATTTAATTTTCATGTTAATATTAAAAAATAAATGGTGTACAAATGTCGAAATTAGAGCAGAGTGCAAGGCTGAGAAAAGCATTATCGACAAAATTAAGAAGGGGGCTTTTACGATGGTTTGGTCATGTGGAGCGAATGAGTGATGAAAGAACGGCTAAAAGAAGTTTAAATGCAAGTGTGCTGGATGTAGAAGCCGCGAAAGGCGAGAAAGACATGGCATGACCAAGTACGTCAAGTGCTTGAAAGTGGTCATGTGAAAAGTCGGAAATAATCGGCGTATGTGCATGAGAAGATGTATGAATGTAGAGGAAGCAATGGAAGGCTGTCAGGACAGAGTGGTATGGCGTTTTATCCTCGTACGCGTGATGGTTAGTTAGTATTCGCCTTCGCCGGATGACAGTAGAAACCAAGGGTTGCTGTGTTCCTTACAAAGTCAAACCACCGCACACCTAAAATTCTTCTAAGACACCTATTCTCAAAACTCAGAAGTCTGCTATCAAGAGCCTTGTAAAATAGGCAAGCATGGTGGCGGCTCTCGGGAGGCATACGTAGTATATGGCATAGCCAGCCGAAACGCCTTCGCCGGATGACAGTAGATACCAAGGGTTGCTATGTTCCTTACAAAGTCAAACCACCGCACACCTAAAATTCTCTATTCTCAAAACTCAGAAGTTAGGTTAGGTGCCACGATTCGTAGCCATAGAGGAGAACAGAATAAAATTTGAATTTTTTAAAATCGTTTTTACCCTTAATGGGAGTCGATCACGCGACTACTATGTAGTAGCCCAACGCGCCTATCACTATACTATGAGGCGGCCGTTGTAAACATAGTTTAATGTATTAACATCGCAAGTTTGCGGCTTTTATTGCCTATTATAATCGAGCCCTAAATTTAACTCAATAGGGTTCTTCCAGATAACATGAATATTCTTAAAAACGTCATAAATATTTAAAGTATATTTTTACAATTCCAACGATATAAAACACAATACTCAAAAATTTAGTTTTCATTAATAAATTTATGTTTTTAAAACACGAAAATACGAATGATTTTTAACGCCCGTTATTGGCTAATGACGCATACCCGTCCACCGTGAAAGGCGTGAAATTCATTCCGTAGTAAGCGCCTATATTGCTGTGTGACGTCACACCGCATGCGCGCCAAATGGAGGATTTTGCGAGCGATTTGAAAAAGCGCTATTTCAAAATGCGTGACATATGACATCGTAAAAATTCGAAATAAAAATTTTTGAAGTAAAAAATAAAAAAATCGGAAAGAACCCCATTTACATGAAATAAATCGCAACCATAAAACTACAGTTTATCGTCAGTTTATTTCATAATCTCACAGTCCAGTGGTGATAATCGATATTGCAAGAGATGCACCCGGTTCGGGGTCACGGAGTCACTCGGGTCGGCCGTGGGGTGCCTCGGGTGCATAAGGTCACCAGAAGGAAAGGTCACACGGGGACATGAGACCTTTAGGTGTAATCGTCACTTCATCATTTGCGAAACAAGCTGTTGAAAGCTGAAACCGACATAATAACTTGTGAAATTTATTATGAATGGAAATTAATATTTTTAATTCACTTGTTAACCCTAGATCACTTTATGACGTTTGAAGCTTTTTTTTATTTTATATAGTGAAATACTTCTGCAAGGGCTACAAAAGAGCTATTTGTGGGGAACACGCAGTACCGTGTAGGTTAATCTCGAAATTATTTGATTTCCCGAAAATTAACATTGCTCTGTAAGGTTATTTGTTATATAAAATAAACTAACTAACTAACCATCACGCCATTTCTCCGAAGGGAAAGACAGAGAGGATAGAACGCCACACCACTCTGTCCTGGCATACTTCTCTTGATTTCTCCACATTCATACATCTTCTAATGCGCGCACGTCGATTATTCCGACTTCTTACATGCCCACTTGTTTTACTTGATCATGCCATGTCTTTCTCTGCCTCTGACTGAAAAAAGACTCAATAGTCTTTAAAACAGTCTAGGAAAAGGGTGTGGCTTTCACAGTTATGTAAATATGTATTTAAAACATTTTAATGAAAAACGATTTTCATTAAAATAATTTATCTAATGGGATTTCTGAAAATTAAAATTCATTCGACACTATTGACAGAGTCGATTCAAATTTTTACGAAATGTCAAAGACATTTGAATCAAAGTGTTTTAGAAATGTACCGGGCAAATTTTAATTAAATCAATGACATCAAATGCATCAAGTACCCACGCAGATTCTTGTAATAATCATCTCAATGTCGCACTTAATAAAAAATAAAATTCTCGACATTTTAACTAAAATTATCACGATATTTATTTTCATATACATATTTAAAATAAAAAACATAAATTGTCAAGTAGATATTGAATGGTTTGAAAAACGTAAAAAACATTTAGCATATTTACATTATTAGCTATATTAACAATTTCCTGTGTGCAAACATACGATCGCGCTTAATAAATACACATATTTAGCGTGTCTTTTGACATACTGTACAGTTTTCTGAACAAGAAACTGTACAGTTATCTGCCCCGTATAAAGTGCGCATAAGATTTAACATATAAGAGATTATGGCTTCTACTACTACTACTTTCCATTATCCGCACCCAATGGTGCATAGGGCACTGCATCGGTACACCAAGTGCAGTGTATCTTGATCATTTGATTACATGAAGGTAGGCTGATCAGTCTTACACTTCAGTACCAGTCCAAGGTATCACACGTGAAATATTAATATGAAACACTGTCTGATTGTATACATGGTGTAACAAAACTCGTGGTACAACCCGAAAACTGGTGAATCTACATCGTATTTGGAGACGATTGTTTTATATGACTTTTTAATCTGAGCTTGAAAAAGAAGTATGGAAGATTTTAGAAAATTGCTAAAATTCTTATTAAAACGCATTTTTTCATTTTATTTTCTTTATGGATAGTATTAATTTGACTAAATACATGATATTTGATAACAATTTGCAATAAAAAGTCGACTTCGTACTCAATTTTCTCGAAAACTAAGGGTCAAATAAAAAAAAAATATTCTACAAAATCGACTCCAAATATTATGCAGAGTCATTGGTTTCCCGCTTGTACATCGAGTTTTGTAACACTCTGTATACACGTTATTACTAAATCCGCTCTTCAAACTGATCTGTTATTAAAACATCAAACTGATTTTAATATTTCACGAATAAACTATAATGAATATGGCCATTTTTCTTTTATTAATGACAGCGATCATTCTAGCCATAAACCACAATCGTCTTGATCACATCCTTTTTGAATTTTTTTACATAGCTGACGTCCTTGGTATCAAAATGTTAAATCAATCAACGTTTGCAGAAAAAAATATTATTTTAGATGATTGCATATAAAATCTCCAGAGAGCAATATCTTACCTACTCTTTTTGTGGTTTTAAGAGGTTTATTCGTGAAGAAGTCGTTAAATGAAGAATTTAGACAATAAAATTAATTCGAAATCAGATAAGATAATTGTCATATATATATTTTTTTCAAAATACAGGAAACATGACATTATTAATATAATCATGATGACTCGGCATGGCATTTTATGCAGGTACCAATTTAAGAGGTTTTTTTTTTCATAAGTGCTCGCAAAAAACAGTACAAAAGATTTCTGGAGATCGGATATCTACTCGGTTAAAACAAAATGCCGCCTTTGTAACTCCTGCATCACACCTGTTCTCCTCTATGGCTGCGAATCGTGGCACCTAACCAGGTCCCAAGACAGCAGACTTCTGAGTGCAGAGAATGGGTGTCTTAGAAGAATATTAGGTGTGCGGTGGTTTGACTTAGTAAGGAACACAGCAACCCTTGGTATCTACTGTCATCCGGCGAAGGCGTTTCGGCTGGCTAGGCCATATACCACGTATGCCTCCCGAGAGCCGCCACCATGCTTGCCTATTTTACAAGGGATCACGTTCTCGGCGTCCTGGTCAATTCGTCGGCAATTCGTCGGCAGTTTGCGTCAGAGCTGCGGGACGTGGACTTGACTTGGGAGGATGCACGGGAGCTGCCGGCCGATCGCTTGGCCTGGAGGCAGTTTGTGGATTCCATATGCTCCACATGGGGAGTGGATATGGTATCATGATGATGATGATGCTCTGCGAAATCCGTTTCTCGATCGGTGATTAATAAGCCAAATACAATCGTACAAATTAAGAAAATATGGCAACGACATCATTGCGAGCGTTTTTATTTTTTTTTTTCACCAAATTTTTCCGATGCAGTGCCTTATGCACCATTGGGAAGTAGTTAATTTGTACAACTGTACACCGCTATTATTTTGCTTTGATGGAAAAGATGGATAGAACAGAAAAATCTTATCATATTATGTGCATAAATTGAATAAGGGTGGGGCTTAAGTAATGAAGAAACATCCATAATCCACGTGATGTATATGGTATTTTAAATTCCTGTTATTTTCCTTCAAACATCTAACAAAACAAATAAACATGCCGCTGGAGTTGTATATATTGGATATTGCAATGCGTGCAGTTAAAGGTTAACGAGGTCCATGCGGATTGATTGTAACTTAACCCCGTATTACCCCACAGCTAGCCGCTAGGATTTATTTACAACTCGGTCCGCTTGGAGTGCCAAACCATGTCGCGGCAAATTGAGCTCTGAATCATCCAAAGAGGTCATCTTTTCGCTAATTACCCATAAACATGTCCGTGGCTTTTGTAATTACCATATTTAAACAATTTGCAAACAGGCTTACGGCGGGAACGTTACAATTCATGCGTTTATCTAAAAATTTAGATGACGCTAATTATAATTTAGTGGCACGAAGAAGCGTAGGAGTAAAATAATCAAAATAAAATAAAAATAATACGAAAATGGACATTGGATAAAGTGCTGATTTTAATAGCGTATTAAATTTCATACGCGATTCACAACCTATAAATATATTTAATACAATTAGCAATGCCCATATGTTTTTCTAATCATTTTTTTTTCTATTAGCGTGCTATTTAACACAATGAAGATACGATTTTTTAAAGTTTAGTTAAAGTTAATACTACTATGTACTAAGTGCGTCATTTCTGCAGGAGTGACGTCATAAAACGGGTGGCTAACGGCACGGTATTTCTCCAGCCAGTAACAAAACTGTCAAAAATCTATGCAAACTGACGCGGGACGGACGGCCGGAGCACAGATAATATACCGTCAACTCAACTGTCAGATATACTGTTAACAGCTGTTCTAGGGAGACTGAATGGCGGCCATCTTGTTTTGCGATAGAAGCTTGTATGTAGATTGTATTCCATATTAAAATGCCATGGAACGCGGTCCACTTTCTTGAGATGTGGCTACGGGGGTTTAAAAACGGAAACCGGAAACACTCCACTTAGATACAAGGAGTGACGTCATTGTTATACAATATATATCAACACAACATTCCCCATTCTATTATATAGATGGAGCTTTCAACTCGCTGGTGGATGATTCTCGATTCGTAACATATATACAAAATCAAAAATGTTACCTGGTGTGGATATTCGCTAATAAGCGGAATGGGGAATGTTGTAGTACATAAAGTGTACATAATGCATTCAAAAATGTACAATGTACATTTAAATTATATTTTGCTGTTATCTTAATCAAAGGAAAAATTATGTCATGAGTAACAGCTCGTGTCAAGATGCTCAGATTCCCCTAGCTTTGTCGGGACAAGTCATCAAAAGGGTCGAGAGCTTCAAATACCTGGGAGCGTACATGACAGAAAACGGCAGAGTTCAGAAAGAACTGGGAGTGCGGCTTGGAGTAGCGCATTCAACAGTATGAAAGCTGTCTGGAGATCGGATATTTACTCGGTTAAAACAAAATGCCGCCATCATAACTTCTGCATCACACCTGTTCTCCTCTATGGCTGCGAATCGTGGCACCTAACCAGGGCCCAAGACATCAGACTTCTGAGTTTTGAGAATAGGTGTCTTAAAAGAATATTAGGTGTGCGGTTTTTTGACTTTGTAAGGAACACAGCAATCCTTGGTATCTACTGTCATCCGGCGAAGGCGTTTCGGCTGGCTAGGCCACATACTACGTATGCCTCTCGAAAGCCTTAACCATGCCTGCCTATTTTACAAAGCATCAGGTTCTCGGCGTCCTGGTCATCCACTGTTGACAATTCGTCGGCAGGTTGCGTCAGAGCTGCGGGACGTGGACTCGACTTGGGAGGTTGCACCAAGTTTAGCTAGCGGCCGATCGCTTACGCCTGGATCGGCAGTTTGTGGATTCCATTGACCCATGCTCCACATAGCGAGCGGATATAGTATGACGAAGACCCCGTAGATAGGTGTAGCGGGATTTAGTGTGGATTCCATATGCTCCGCATCGACGATACAGATGGGGCAGTCGTAGTAATCATCGTTAATCATTTAGTATCTTGTTTCAACTAAATCCCCTTTCTTCCGCCGCTCTTCTTATGATGTAAGCCCTAGTGCTTTTAATTTACCGTGATATTGCATATGTTTAAATAATTTGGGGATTTTCGTAGCATATCTTTGGACTTTGTCCAGTAGTTCGATGTCTTTAGTGAAGTTGGGACTCCATAGGCGTGTGTTATTCCAGATCTATTTAATCGGCTCCCAAAAAGTATTTATGAAGAAAAAAATATTATTAAATTTAAAAAAAAACCTTAAGACCCTCTTAAAGGGCACACAGTGATTTGTTGCAACACTACCTACTTAAAATAAGAATATACTTATAATGTTAGATAATTTGTGTAATAAAATAAGAAGAAAAAAAAAAGTATTAAAATGTAATGTAACCCGCAGACAAGCCCCGGCTTTGCGGGAACAATAAATACATTTTATGTATTGTTTATAAAAACATGTTTACTTTAAAATAAAATATTTAAAAAAAAAAAAAAAAAAAAAAAAAAAAAAAAATATACTTGACATCCATATTCCAATAACGGTCTTAATATGACTCTGTATATTTTAAGGAATGTTATATTTTTAAACTAAGTAACTTTTTAAAAAGGCGAAAAGCCCATTGGTTGTCAAACGAGCAGTGTTGCCACCTTAAGTATTACAATTAGTTACCCGTTGTGTACCAACTTGATATAATAATATATTATATAAATGTACAGGGGTCAAAACGGGTCATGAAGGCGCCATCTTGGCAGTAAAGATTATAACATAATATCAAGCGTTCCGATACAGAAGCGCGTAACTGCAAATTTAAACAACATTTTAAGTGTACCCAAATAAAAATTCTTAAACAACCATAACAAATTGAAGAGCCATCTTCAGGCGTTTCATATTTTATTTTATTTTTATTTACATTTTTTTAACGCCCGTAGGGCTTTTACATAAAAACAAATTTAAAGTTACACAGTAAGTAATTACATATCGTGGGTATACTGGCAAAAAACGTTAACTCTAATATACCTGTTTTGAGAAATCAAGCATTTAAGTTTTTTTTTCCAATTTTTTTATTATTTTTTTATTCTATTGCATTATAAGTTGAAACTTTAATTATTTCTCATTTTTTCAAACATGTAATCAATTTTCACACATAGAAAACTTTTATTGTTAGTAGCAGTATTTCCTTTTTATTTTAGAGAAAGAAAGAAATATGATTTTAGGTAAGGTACTTCAGAAAAAAAGCGCTTTATAAGTTGTCCAAAATTTGTGTTTCTGCCGATTGTAGAGCTTTAAAAACTTAACAATACTGCATCATTAAATCCAAACAGCATATTTTCGAGTTAGCGTTTTTTGCCAGTATACCCACGATGTATGAAAAATTACTTATTAGATACATAAAAAAGAAAATACATGCATTTCATAGATATTCAATTTGGCATAAAAGTTATGCTAAGAAAAAATACAATATGATATTAAATGAAGCAAGTGGTACACTAAAAAATACAATAAGATAATAATACAAATGGCACACTAACTATTAATTTCCGCCAGAGATGGCATCCAGACACTGCTCCAGATTAGTGTTAAAAACATCAATTTAAAAAGATATAATTCGGTAAGAACCTCACTTGCAATCATAGAGGTTTCTGCTAAAATGCTTAGCGATTTTCTCAATGGATGACAGAGAGTGTTCACATGTGAAGCGTCGCGCCATTTCGCTGTATATGTACAAGTTCTGATAATTGGCAGATACGGATATCAAACAGATACAGACAATGACAGGTCATAAGCCCTGTAAACACCTAGATATCCATGTTCCCTTCCAGACTTCTCGTTTCTGTTGAGATGTCAAAATGTAAAAAAATTTAAGTTTTCAGAATACTTATTACGTTTTTCTGGGTTATTATGCCGCGTTTGTAGGCTTTGTGTTGCCGAAGTTTCGGAGCGCATTGTAGTGTACATCTTCAGGGCTGATGTACGAGTATAGTCTTGTGTGTATTTAAGTGTGAGGAGTTGGTACCGTGAAGAAAAAGACGAATTAAGTAAAAATAATATTTATAATAACATTTTCTTAAATGAATACAAATACTTGTAGACAAATTACTGGATTATACCCATGCTGGGCTGATATCAGATATTATTGATATCCCAACAGAGACAGAGAAACTCTGGAAACGAATGTGGGTTATCTAGGTGTTATCTGGTGATTGCAAAGTATTTTTTTTGGCTATCATCTTTTATTAGATGTAGGTAAGCATAGAAAAATTCTGTAAAGCGGAATGACGAAGATGATTTCAATATATTATATAGTAGTTCCAAAAATTTGTCATATATGGTTATCAGATGATGGGCGGAATGGGGAATGTTGTAGTACGTCAAGTGGCAACTTAACCCAGCTAATAACAGGTCATAAGCCCTGTAAACGCCTAGATAACTCACATTCAAAAGTAGAAAAGTAATCGATCTCACTTGCTTGCATAAAATTATAAATAGTCACCTTGACACAACGCTAATAAGTGAAATCGGTCTGTGTGCCAATTTACGACTGCGTAATCCAGACATTTTCAGAGTTGAGCGCTTTTCCTCCAATACAGGGTATTACAATCCTCTCTCTCGTATGTGCAGAGAGTACAATGTAATACACAGGGACAGCACTGAAGGTATGGACATCTTCGGAAGCTCCGTAGACGGGTTCAAGAAAAGGTTGTCCGCCAGATATTTGTGATCACTCTTGCTTTTATATTTACTTAATCATTGTGTGTATGTCACTCAATTAAGCACGATGTGAATTTTAAAGGGCAATTGGTCTACCTAGGTGTATTTTTAAATATTTTTTGTATTTATATTTAGTATTCTTTTGTCTGTTATTGTTCCTAACAAAATAAAAATAAAAAATAAAAACCTGATTAAATCTGCAATAATGTTCGCAAAACATTTTCATGCATATCCGTTGACAGATTTTTTTTGTTGCGTCATTTTAAACATTTATTTAATAACCGCCGAAATATCACTTGCGCTCTTTTGCCTCGGAGCTTCGGTACCATATTATATGGCATTTCATACTTTCGCCAAGTCTTTACGATCGAATTGATAGCCTGGCAATAATAATTATCCAATATGTGGATCCTGATGACGTAACGCGGCTTGAAAGATGCGCGCAAAACAAACGTTGCGAAACGTCGGAGTCGTATTACGCACACAGACGGTTTAATGATTTTATTTTTTGAACGTAAATTATGAATTTAAAATGAAAATAAAAATATGGCGAACCAATGCAGTGCCCTATGCACCATTGGGTGCGGATAAGGGAAAGAAGCAGTAGTAGTAAATTATCTAATTAAAAAAATGGAATGCAAGCCCGTCATGAGTAAAATCCGATGTTTTCACTAAGGTTCGGACACTCTAAATGTTACTTATCGTCTCCTGCGTTTAAATTTTCAGATTTCCCTAAACATACACCACACTCCACACACATACAACAACAAACAACACAACATACACATGACATAACCACTTGTTATAGTATTGTTTGCTCACTTCACGTCTTTAGAAATTTGTTTTGTACATTGTGTTGTCCACGTAATTGGTGTTATGTTGTATATGTTGAAAATTTAAAATTTTTAGTTCATTGTACCAAACATAGCACTGTGTGCACAAAATTAAAATATAAATAAAATATACCTACAAACTTTTTGAATATACAAACACTAGAAAATAGAAGAATATTAAATGATTTGCTCTTTCTGTTCAAAGTATTAAAATCTATGTTTGATTGTTGTCAACTAACAAATTTAATTAGTATACGAGTGCCTGGTCGAGTTACCCGTAGTTATGCACTATTTTACTGTAGCCAATCATCGACCAATTACAGTGCTAACTCACCGATACGTAGAATGCACGCACTGGCTAACAAGTATACTAACAATATTGATGTTTTCAACACAAATCTAGTTCATTTTAGGGAACAGTGTCTGGATGCCATCTCTGGCGGTAATGAACAGCTACCTACTGTGTAATCATTTAAAATTGTTTATGTAAAAATCCCTATGGGCGTAAAAAACAATAAAAATAAAATGAATTAAAATAGAATAAAAATTTACCAATTTCATTTTGCAATATGTATTTGAATAATTCTTATAATAATGAATTATAGCGACTACAGAGGCCCCATAAGTTATCGGAAGAGCCATTTCTCCATGTGATGAAAGCGATGACATATTACCATGGAAAAATTACTGCGTAGTTGTGTATACTAATTATTTATTAAACATGCAATATTGTTTAACATTTAAAATACATTTGTCATGGCGACGCAATGGACACGCGTGACATATTGAAAAATGGCCGCCGTTCTGATAAATCCGTAAATAATAAAATTATACTACTGCTCTCCCTTATACGCAACCAGTGGTGCATAGGGCACTGGTGCATTGGTACACCAAGTGCAGCGAATCCTGATCATTTGCAATGATTCAATAATAATAATGCAAAAAATTATTTGTATATTTGAGAAGTATGATTACAAGAGACGGAAATGTGGATAAGGACATTGAGAGAAGGAAACAGAGTTAATGGTGCCTTGAAATCGATAGTGGCAAATAAGAACTTATCGAAGGAAGCAAAATTGACAGTACCTACACAACGGAGTTCTGGTACCAACCCTTATGTATGGTAGTGAAGCGTGGTGTTGGAAAAAGAAGGATGAAAGTAGACTGAATGCTGTTGAAATGCGATCTATGTGTGGTAAGACTATGTATGATAGGTGTACAAATGTCGAAATTAGAGCAGAGTGCAAGGCTGAGATAAGCATTATCGACAACATTAAGGGCTTTTACGATGGTTTGGTCATGTGGAGCGAATGAGTGATGAAAGAACGGCTAAAAGAAGTTTAAATGCAAGTGTGCCTGGATGTAGAAGCCGAGGAAGGCCGAAAAAGACATGGCATGACCAAGTACGACAAGTACTTGAAAGTGGACATGTGAAAAGTCGGAATAATCGGCGTATGTGCATGAGAAGATGTATGAATGTAGAGGAAGCAATGGAAGTATGTCAGGACAGAGTGGAATGGCGTTCTATCCTCTCTGCCTACCCCTACGGGGAAATGGCGTGATGGTTTTAACTGGACTGCAGTGAGTCGAGGACCCCGACATTGAGAAAATTGCTAAGCATTTTAGCAGAAACCTTTATGATTGCAAGTGAGATTCTTACCGAATTATATCACCTACTAGAAAACGCCTGAAGATGACTCGTCAATTCGTTATCCTTATAACTTTTACCAGCTAATTTTTATAAACAAAATTTCGAGTTAACTCAATGTTCGTAGCACTCACTTTGTAGTTTTCCATAATCATTAAATGAAACACACTTTTGTTTCAAACTACTTATTTATTTTTAAAATGCCAACCGGTTTCGGAGATACTAATCCTTCTTCAGGGCCTTGTATAATAATAAATTACAAATTAAGGAATAAGTCGCTAACTAAATTTTTTTAAGTGGTTGTCCAGGTACTGGGATAAGGGGCGGAGAGGGGACTGAAGTGGGGGGAGAATTACTTGATCGATGACCGATCCCGAGTTTTTCGGTGTCATCATGAAATAATTAATAATTTAAAATGTGTTACAATAACAACCTTCACAAATTTTCGAATACTTAACATGATTAATTTCTTAGTTCTTATAATTAAAATGAGTTATTGTTTTTTTTTCAGATACGCTGTCAAGTCTCTACTGAAGTCTGCTGCCGTCTCAAGCCAAAACCTGTAGAATCCACCGCCCAAACCTTCACATCTGGCTATCAATCAACATCAGGACAGAAAGTCACATCAGGCTCCCAAATCACCACGGGATCCGGGCTTATCCACGTTCCTGGCGTTCCGGGAGAAAAGGCGTTTACAGGGTCTGGATTGATTCACGTCCCTGGCGTCCCGGGAGAAAAGGCGTTCACAGGGTCTGGATTGATCCACGTTCCAGGCGTCCCCGGAGAAAAAGCGTTCACCCAATCGTACAACCAACAGAACACTTATCAAGATAACCAGATCAACGGAAAGCCTTTGAACGATGTTCGTCCTCCATTCACAAGCTCCGGCGGATACAAGGATTCTGATGCTGCGCAGTCAGAACAGCAGTTTTCAAGGCCAAATTTCGGTAATCCTGGAAAACCTGGCACGCCATATCTTCCTCCAGTAGACGAAAAGACGCCAAAGCCTTACGAGTACCCTGAACCAGAGAATCCTTACAATCCTCCTGTTCCAACTTTCTCCAGTCCGCCACCGACGCCGTATCAACCACAGCCGACCCCATACAAACCACAGCCAACACCATACCAGCCACAACCGACACCATACAAACCACAGCCAACACCATATCAGCCACAACCGACACCATACAAACCACAGCCAACACCCTATCAGCCACAACCGACACCTTATAAACCGCAGCCAACACCATACCAGCCACAACCGACACCTTATAAACCACAGCCAACACCTTACCAGCCACAACCGACACCTTATAAACCACAGCCAACACCTTACCAACCACAACCGACACCATACAAACCACAGCCGACTCCGTATCAGCCTCAGCCGACACCTTACCAACCACAGCCAACACCTTACCAGCCACAGCCAACATATAGACCACAGCCATCGCCTACCGCACCTGCACCAACGCCTTATGTACCTAAACAAAAGCCAATTAAGGGACCTGGTTATCTTCCTCCTCCTACTGACGATGAAAGTCCTCAATCTTCCATCGGCAGCCAGCAGATAGTTCCAAGGCCGGGAGACAGCGAAGGAGGAATCATTTTGGACGAGACAAGGGATCGACCAACACCAGGTAGTTATAATGGTTGAATTATTGTGAATTTCTCAATAGACACAGAAAATTTCCCGGGGAAGAAACATGGATATTGGAAGAAGACTAGCGTTTACTAGGAATAACGACTTGACATTCACTAGGTAATTTCTCCTTTATAGAACTATTCATTCATTCATTATATCAAATCCGCTCCCTATGTGGAGCAAATGGAATTCACAAACTGCCTCCAGGCCAAGCGATCGGCTGCCAGCTCCCGTGCATCCTCCCAAGTCACGTCCACGTCCCGACGCAAACTGCCGACGAATTGTCAACAGTGGACGACCAGGACGCCGAGAACCTGATGCCTTGTAAAATAGGCAAGCATGGTGGCGGCTCTCGGGAGGCGTGCGTAGTATATGGCCCAGCCAGCCGAAACGCCTTCGCCGGATGACCATAGATACCAAGGGTTGCTGTGTCCGTTGCCTCACCTCTGTGTTCCTTACAAAGTCAAACCACCGCACACCTAAAATTCTTCTAAGACACCTATTCTCTGAACTCAGAAGTCTGCTGTCTTGGGCCCTGGTTAGGTGCCACGATTCGTAGCCATAGAGGAGAACAGGTGTGATGCAGGAGTTATGATGGCGGCATTTTGTTTTAAACGAGTAAATATCCGATCTCCAGACAGCTTTCATGCTGTTGAATGCGGCTCCCGCTACTCCAAAAGATTTTCCGTGCAGCCATTTTATGATGAAACATCCTCAACTATTGCCACTGCTCACAATTCTCCTCAGAGCCTTCTTATCGAGAAAGAATAAACGTTTTCCCAATACCATCCAATAACTTAATGTTCATACACCTTGTAGGACGTGATTTGTCTCTACCATGATGTTCCAGATTGCAGATATGTCAGCAGGTTTTATTTTAATTTTTATTGATCTGTTTTATAAAACATAAATTTATTAATAAAAACTAAAATTTTTGAGTAATGTGTTTTTATCGAAATATACGAATTGTAAAAATAAACTTTAAATATTTATACGTTTTTAAGAATATTATGTTATCTGGAAGAACCCCATTCATCAACATTTTATATCTCCGAAAATCAAAAATGGTATCTATTATCACTTTGACATAGTGGCCTTTCTTGTGAAAAAAATGGAAGATAACTGGCACAACGAGTAACAACCATTTATAAAAAGATTTTCACGCTCGCTATAGGTACCAACTAATATAATACTTTATCAAATGCGCTATGATTCTCACGAACTGCTTTTTGCACAATGCAACACTATCTTACTATCAATAATTATTCTAACATCTGCACTTCCCGAATTCATCTTCCAGCGGATTATTTTTGGTCATATTTACCACAGAAATTAAAACTCGTTTCTTTGAACGTAGTATAATCCGAAAACTGGTGAATCTACATCGTATTTGGGGACTGATTGTGTGTAATATGACTTTTTAATCAGAGCTTCCAAAAAAAATTTTTTTTTTTTCTATCTCACAAAAGTTTTCTTAAGTATGGCAGATTAAGTAAAATATTGGTCAAATTTTTTATTACAATCATTTTTATGGATAGTATTTATTTGACTAAATGCATGATATTTAATACCATTTTTCTAAAAAAAGTCGAAAAAAAATTAACTTCATACTTAATTTTCTCAAAAACCAAGGGTCAAATCAAAAAAATTAACTCTACAAAACCGTCTCCAAATACTATGTAGATTCACTGGTTTCCCGCATGTACATCGAGTTTTGTTACACCTGTATAGTAATCTCATCTTCAAATTGAATTCGTTAAGAAGAAATGGTTCAAAATTGTGATATTATATTCAAGATTATTTCAGAATTCCCAAGCCAAGAGCAGAATACCAAAACTGAGATAAGCATTGCCGACAAATTGATAAAGGTCTTTTACAATATCATTTCATTTGTCCAGCAAATGATAATGACGAAAGGAGTGGCTAACATAAATGTATGGAATGGCGAGTATGCCTGGTACCGCTTTCGAGGATGCCGAGAAACACATGGCATGATCAAATATATCATCTAAGTACTTAAAAGTGGTCATGTGGAAGTTCGGAATAATCGGCGTACGTAGATAAAAAGCTATGGATATGGGAGAAGCAAAGTAAAAGAAGTCTCAGAAAGAAATGTTGTAGGCGATCTGGAAGAGGATTTTCTTGCCTACTCCGTTCGGAGAAATGGCATTACGTTTTTGTTAGTTTGATTAATATAATTTATTAATAATGATTTATAACTAAGGTTTTCAATGTGTGCCAGGAGAGTGATTTGGTTAATGAATGTGGAAAAGGTCAAATGTGATGGTTTTTGAAAGAAATGTGAATATGACCGGTATGTAATATTGGTGGTGAAAATGGAGACAGATTAAAGCAGGTTGAAGAAATTTGTATATTTGGGTAAGTATGTTTACAAGGGACGGAAAATGTGATAAGAGCCCAAATGAGTTTATTGTAACTCATGGGGAATACATGTTAAAATGTATTTTGAAAATAAAAAAAATAAAAAAAATTTAAAAAAAAAAAAACATTGAGAGAGAAGAGTTAGTGCCGGAAACAGAGTTAATGGTGCCTTGAAATCGATAGTTGGCAAATAAGACCTTATCGAAAGAAGCAAAATTGGCAGTGGGTGCCTTGAAATCCATAGTGGGCAATAAAAAGCTTAATTCGCAGTACACAACGGAGTTCTGGTACCAACCCTTATGTATAGTAGTGAGCGTGGTGTTGGAAAAACAAGGATGAAAGTAGACTGAATGCTGGTTTACAATGCGATCTATTGTGTGGTAAGACTATGGTAAGATAGCCGTTACAAATGTCCAAAATTAGACAAGCATTAACGAACAAAATTAAGAAAGGGCTTTTACGATGTGTCTTTGGTCATGTGGAGTGAATGAGTGTGAAAAGAACGGCTAAAAGAAGTTCAAATGCAAGTGTGCCTGGATGTAGAAGCTGCGAAATGCCGAGAAAGACATGGCATGACCAAGTACGTCAAGTACTTGGAAAGTGTGGACATGTGAAAGTACGGAATAGTCGGCGTATACGCATGAGAAAGATGTGATGAATGTAGAGGGATGCAAAGGAAGTCTGTCCAGGACAGAGTGTGTATGCGTTCTGGATAGAGAGGATTCTCTGCCTAAATGGCGTGATGGTTAGTTAGTTAGTTTAATAATATTAATTTGTGGTTTCTTGCAGCCCCTGAAGCAGCACCCATCGTCCCATCTGGCTGCGCCGCCGCCCTGAATTGCAATCCCAAGGAGTTCTGCACTGCTGATGGAGTCATCTCCAACACCAGCGTCAGGCTGACCAAATAACAAGAGGAATTCAGGGTTCCACTAACTGTAAGAATTTGTGATTTATTTTGAAAATTACGAGATTACATGGACAAAGTATGGGCTGATCTGGATCAACTAAAAGAGAACGGATCCAGATGTTCTTAGGCACTTTCTGCTGCGCTTATAAAAACGATTGTTCATTTGAAATATGCAATAGCCAAAGATCTTAGCATCAAGGCAAGAGAAGAATTCTGATAATTTCCAGGTTTTTTTGTGACATCACGGTTTGAATGTTTGCTCCTTAGATGGAGTTAATCAAAAGACAGAGGCATTGCTTTAAAACTCTGAACTGTCTTAAATGCTTCTGATTTAATAAAAACATCATGATTAAATTGGTAAAATACCGCAAGGCTATGGAACGATTTACCACGGGATGTATAAAGGATGCGCCCTTCCCGCATTTTTTTAAAGAAACGTCTGAAGGCATAACTACCTCTCCTCAGACCTCTAAAACATCCTTCATTCATCCTCTTCCCTATCCCTTTCCTTCCTTCCTCTTTTCCATTTCCTCAGTCATATATTAATCTTGTAAGTAATGCTATGTAATTTTAAAGCTGTGTCTTTCCACCAATACTCGGTACAATAAAAAAATCATCACTATAATAACTGAAGGTTGGTTGGAAGATATTGCTTAAAAAAGCAATAAGCCCGCCCTTGGTACTTTTGCTATGCAATTGTACATGAAGTTTTAAATAAATAAATAAAATAGACAGATCACAGACACATCAATGTAACTAATATTACAATCATTATATCCTTTTTTTCAGGACTGCAAAGAGCCATCGACCGGCGTTCTGGGGCAAATGCTGTCGCGACCCAACATACACCGATCCCTGGCCCACAAACAGCTGGCCCAATGGATTCCCGGTGCGTTCGGAGACACCGGTGCTTATAAAGCCGACCAAAATCGGGCAAGCCCCAGCGAGGCCCCAACGGACCCAACCAAAGAAACAACGATAACAGAAGACCGCTGAACAACGGATTTGGCTTAAATCCCGCTGGATCTATAAACAACCCTATCTACGCCGCAAACCCTAATCAAAGTTACACCTGTGAAGCCTCCCCAGTATCCCTCAAACCCAGCCAGACCTAACAATCCCGCAGTGGAGCTTCAAAATCCAGTGAATCCGGCAGGATTCCAAAACCAGCAGCAATACCCGACGAAGAATTCTAGATACCCAACGGGACCTCAAGGAAATCCAGGGAAACAGGTTTACCCTAATGACCCTGTTACCAGACCGAACTATTCTACAGGACCTGGGAGCGTCAGTGGGTTCCCTGATAGGCCTCTTGTGAGCCAAGTCAACACTGAATCTGTCAACGATGGGGGACTCTTATTGGGAAATTTCGCGAATGCCAAACAGCAGAACCAGGGAACTTGCGGTATCCGAAAGGTAATTAATTAGTCGACTTTTTTTGATCTTTCATCTTCTTTTCGTGGTCTTCTATTCATACCCTTTATCGTTTATCTTGTCAGTCTCTGTGGTGTAATGGGTTATGTCGCTAGAAAAAAGAAAAAGACTATCCATTCGGAACCATATTAACCACAAACGGAGGATATTCAGAAGTTTCAACAATTTTCCTGCTTAAATTCTCCCTTTCCTCATCCGATTTTGGTATTTGATTTGTCATTTCAGGAAGGAACCAGGCCATATGGAAACAAGGAATTGTTTGAAACAGACTTCGGGGAGATCCCATGGCAAGCGATGGTGCTTCTTCAAACTAACAGGACGCTTCTGTGCGGAGGAGTTATCACATCAGAAAATGTTGTAGTCACCAGCGCTCACTGCGTTGATGGGTAAGACAGAAACACAATATCAATTTTCTATTTTTATGGTGTAATATATTTTTAACCAATGCATTCTGCCCGTCCTTACTTATGGCGTGGAAACAATGACTCTGACCAAGCAATCCTCCCATAAGTTGCAAGTTGCGCAGAGGAGCATGGAGAGGATTATGCTTGGAATAACATTAAGAGACCGAAAAAAAGGAACGATTGGATCCGACGCCAGACAAAGGTCTGCGACGTGGTGGAGCGAATTGCTTGGTTGAAGTGGAAATGGGCCGGTCACAGAGCCGACAGGTGGACGAAACGCGTTCTGAGAAACCAGAGGCCTCAAGGATTAGATGAATGGACGACATCAGGAAGTCTGCTGGAAGACAGTGGTGCAGGATCGGGAGGAGTGGAGACGGCAGGGAGAGGCCTTTGTCCAACAGTGGACCTCAACGGGCTGAAATGATGATGATGATGATGAATATATTTTGTTTTAGCAAACTATAGTTTGTAGGAATACAATATATTGTAGGAAAATCAATCCTCAGATCTAACTAACAAACCATTACGCCATTTTCCGAAGGGGTAGGGAGAGGATAGAACGCCACACCACTCTGTCCTGGCACACTTCCTCCACATTCATACATATTTCACATGTCCACTTTCAAGTATCTAATTGAACTAATCATGCCATGTCTTTCTCGGCTTCGAGATAGTTAGTTAGTTAGTTGATAACAAACCAGATGCACTGCAGAATCTTACATATTATTTACACTTATAAGTATTGTCCTTAAGCGTCTTTGCTCTTGGAAATTTCAAAACTAACGTGGGATATTTTCACCTAGGCAGCCTAAGATCATTAGGATTAACAACAAAATTTCCCCACATAATGATGTTAATGTTTTCGCACTTGATATTATCACCCCTTACCAAAACTGGCTGCAACTCTTTCTACCTATTATGTCCTAGATCATACTTAAATATCATGCTTACACATTATTTATTTTGTTTTTAGTCCCTTAATTTACGCATTCAATGCCAATTTTTCAGGGTTAAGCCTATTGGCTTTAAAAAAATTCCATGACTTCAAAGGAATTTATTCCTGAGATAGCAAAACTATGTACACTAAATGGTATTGTTTCCTTTACAGTTTGGACGCCAAGAACGTGCTGGTGAAGGGCGGAGAGTATAAACTTGGAATCGACGAGGAGCCAAGACCCTTCCAGATCGTCCAAGTAGCTAAGATCCATAAACATCCACAGTACTTCACAGGAAGTCTGCTCAACGACTTCGCTGTGCTTATTTTATCTGAGAAACTGAGGTAAGCTAACTAACTAACTAACTAACCATCACGCCATTTCTCCGTAGGGGTAGGCAGAGGGGATAGAACGCCATACCACTCTGTCCTGACAGACTTCCTTTGCTTCTTCTACATTCATACATCTTCTCATGCACATACGCCGATTATTCCAACTTTTCACATGACCATTTTCAAGTACTTGACGTACTTGGTCATGCCATGTCTTTCTTCTTTTAGCCGTTCTTTCGCTCCACATGACCAAACCATCGTAAAAGCCCTTTCTTAATTTTGTCGATAATGCTTATCTCAGCCGTGCACTCTGCTCTAATTTCGACATAGGTAAGATAATAGGGAAATATCATGTATTACAAATAATAAATATTAATATTAAAATCAATATGGATGTTGTAAAACAATGTTTTCATTCATAATTTTAGAAACAAAACGCAACGCTATTTGTCGTGGCCCCCGTGACGTCATAATTCGGTCTCGCTTCCATGTTTCACATTTTTAGTTTCATAGTAAACGTCAAGGGCTACATGACTAGTGACGTAAAAGGGGCGTGGCCAACGCGGACTAGCGTTTCCGCCGTAATTTGAAATTGAAAACTTCAAAATAATTTTTATTCTATTGAAAATTACGAAAAAAAAATTTGTTTACAGGAAAGTATTTTTAAGACATCAATTTTAATAAATGGCTGGGTTGTTTCATCGTTAGTAAAAGTTTTGGTTCGCCACACAAGTTGGCGGCAAGAAATTTGTACAAAAACGACGTGTAGTCACGATGAAGGTTAAAATGTCTCTCGTCATTGTTCGATAGCGTTCGGCAGAGTTCGGTAGATCTTGCTTCGTTCCGCTTCGCCCGCGTTTTAATTTTTTTTTAAATTTGTTCTTATTTTCATACTGAAGAGTATCTTATTTTAAAATTTATATTTTTAATATAGATTTTTAACTATTACTGATGTTCAAACAACAGGCCCTAAAAGCCAGCTCCACCACGTGACTCGCGGCCGCTTTCCATACAAACGTATTCCTCGATTTTCTCCCTGGAATGTAACACTAGAGCAATCATTTTTTCGCACATTTTAGATATCGACCAGATGCATGTTTGCATTGTCTTATTTTTTTGATATTGTCTTATTCATTTGTTAAAGGAGATAACTCAGATACGGTAGTATTTTTCATGTATGGAATATAATTTTTTTTAAATTCTTGTTCGAAGGATTGCACATTTGTGATTTTTCATTTAAATTTATTGGCAAATTTAAAGAAAAAGTTTATAAGACTGTATTACAATGTGCATTTATCAAAAACAAAAAAAAATTACATGTGGTTGGCTGACCCTTCAGTTTTCATAGTGTTTAAGAGGGTGTTTTGTTAAAATATCATTTTTTTCCATTTTCAGGTTGGCTCCCCACATCGCTCCAATTTGCTTGCCTCCTGCAAACCAGGATGCGAACCAAAGACTTTACCAAAATGGCGGGCGTTACAAGTGCATTACCACCGGATGGGGAAAACAAGTTCTTCAAGGTACATATTTAGATTTTTTATTTTTTTTATATATACATAATAACAATATAAAATAATGTCCTACTAGAAATACAAAATTAAAATACGCAATACATACTCTTGCAAAAAAATGTCAAATACATATTAATAAAAATACAGTTCAAAACTCAATTAATAATTCTCGCTCTAGCAACCAAGTTCTCAGATAATAATAATTAAGAAAATTTATTTAACATCATCATAATACCTATTTTATCAAATTCCACCGTCTAAAGCATAGGTTCCCAAAGTGGGCCACCTGGCCCCCCAGGAGAGATCTGAGGGGGCCTCCTCTGGCCCTGGGGGAGTAGGGGAGCCCTGAGAAGCAATCAGGGGGCCATGAGGTGCTCAAAATGTATGGCCTTGTAGAATTAAAAAAATCTGTTATTACAGGATGTACATAAGTACAATAAATATAATGTATGATTTTGTGATGTTTCAAATTATATGCGTACACATGTTGTTCATGAATCGACCGCTATGGGCCTATGATGGTCGGTTTACATTGTCGTTACAGCGTTCGCGTATCTTATTTATGACACTATAATTAAATGTATAAAAAATAAGTATAAGTTTTATTTCATTTAAAAAAGGCAAATTTCCTGGGGGGCTTTGTGTAATTTTGTGTCTGAAAGGGGGGGCCACGGGTCAAATGAGTCTGGGCACCTATGGTCTAAAGTCTCCAGCACTTAGGCCAATACACGAAACGTGCGACGTAGATGTCCAGTGATGACGTAGATGCCTATTGATGACGTAGTGGGTAACTAGACACCTCAGACACGATAGTATTTTTCAAGTATGAAGCGTGGTATTGGAAAAAGAAGGATGAAAGTAGACTGAATCCTGTTGAAATGCGATCTATGTGTGTTAAGACTATGTATGATAGGTGTACAAATGTCCAAATTAGAGCAGAGTGCAAGGCTGAGATAAGCATTATCGTCAAAATCAAGGGCTTTTACGATGGTTTGGTCATGTGGAACGAATAAGTGATGAAAGAACGGCTAAAAGAAGTTTAAATGCAAGTGTGCCTGGATGTAGAAGCCGCGGAAGGCCGAGAAGACATGGCATGACCAAGTACGACCAGTACTTGAAAGTGGACATGTGAAAAGTCGGATTAATCGGCGTATGTGCATGAGAAGATGTATGAATGTAGAGGAAGCAAAGGAAGTTTGTCAGGACAGAGTGGTATGGCGTTCTATCCTCTCTGCCTACCCCTACGGGGAAATGGCGTGATGGTTAGTTAGAGTGTCACTTATCTGAGATTCTTGTTAGAATCCTTTATTTGTCATTATCGTTAGTCATGTACCGTCACTGTATTCCAGTGACGTGCGACGTTCCGAATCGACGCTAGTAATTTTTAAAAACATGGCTGTCTTCTAACGTTTTTTTTTTCTCTTCTTTTTTTGCAGTGAACATTCCCAACAGCATAATCCACAGCGTGGACATGAACCTCATATCACCTCCGCAGTGCCAAGCTCAGATACAGCAGAACTATCCTCACCTCCTGGAGAATTACGATGCCAACACTTGCATCTGTGGACAGCCCGCTCAGCAAAATGCCAATGTCTGCAAGGTAAGATTATCAATTTTTCATTTTATATCCCTACAGAGATGAGGTAGATTTTTTTCAAATTCAGGAATATGGATATTCGAGCGTTTACAGGGCTTATGACCTTTCATTGGCCACTTTATGTACTACATTCCCCATTCCGCTTATTACCGAATATCCACACCAGGTAACATTTTTGATTTTGTATATATGTTACGAATCGAGGATCATCCACCAGCGAGTTGGAAGCTCCATCTATGCATTGATATTGAAGTTAAGTATTTATTAGCAAATTACTTTATTTTTGTAATTAAGACTCTTCTGACGAGTTAAATTAAGTACTAGTAATTGCCTGCAGATGACTCTGCCATTTATTTTACTTATATTTACACCAGGAATTTTATACAACATTTTTACAATATATGTGTACAAAATCAAATAAGCGGAATGGGGAATGTTGTAGTACGTAAAGTGGCCACTTAACCCAGCCAATGACAATGGTCATAAGCCCTGTAATATGTACCCTGTATAAAATGAAATATATACCTACTCCCGTCTTGGGATAAAATCCAGATTTGTGTACAAGTATTTGAACACGCCCAAAAATGTTGTAGGTTTATCATGTTCTATCTACTGTAAAACCCGCAAAGGATATGATATCCATGTACAAATCGTTCCTATACTGCAAATACCAACTAAATAAGCATGAAAAAACTTAGTAATGCCATTGAAAATATTTCCTAAGCCCTACTTACTAGTTTAACAGTTAACTTCGGATAAGAAATCTATTTAACCTAGGACTGTTTCAACATCATTCATCATCATACCAAATCCGCTCCCTATGGATTCCACAAACAGCCTCCAGGCCAAGCGATCGGCCACCAGCTCCCGTGCATCCTTCCAAGTCAAGCCCACGTCCCGCAGCTCTGACGCGAACTGCCGACGAATTGTCAACAGTGGACGACCAGGACGCCGAGAACCTGATGCCTCGTAAAATAGACAAGCATGGTGGCGGCTCTCGGGAGGCATACGTAGTATATGGCCTAGCCAGCCGAAACGCCTTCGCCGGATGACAGTAGATACCAAGGGTTGCTGTGTTCCTTACAAAGTCAAAAAACCGCACACCTAATATTCTTCTAAGACACCTGTTCTTATTTTTTTTTTTTTTTATTTATTAATAATAAATTTGTTTACATCAAAATACATATTATGTGAATACAATTTATCAGAAAATTACAAAGTAACATAAATAGAAAAAGATTTTATTTTTTTTTTATATATATATAAACAAAAATCCCACAAAGGCATGAGCCTGTTCGTGGGTATACAAAAATGTCTGTTAGATGCTCTTATAGTATTGGCAATTAACATTATACAAGTTTTTTTTAAAGGTGCCAATATAAGTAAAGGAAGAGGGGAAGAAACAGTATTTACATAATATAGATGGTTTAGAAAGAATTTACTTTAAAATATAACGAATTTTATTTTATAAAAAGAATGAATCTATATATTTTTGGATTGTATCCAGATCTTTATAAGTTTTTTAAACGAGAATAAATTTGGAAAATTTGAAATAGTTATATTTTTATCAGAATGCAGAGAATTTACGAGTTTTGGTGCTATGAAATGTGCGTGTCTCTGAGCTAGCCTCGTTTTACAATGTGGGATTTCTTAAAACTCAGAAGTCTGCTATTTTTGGGCCCTGGTTAGGTGTAGAGGAGAACAGGTGTGATGCAGGCGTTATAAAGGCGGTTTTTTTAACCGAGTAAACATCTGATCTCCAGACAGTTTTCATACTGTTGAAATTGACTACGGCGCCCGCTACTCTGCCGTTTTCTACCATGTACGCTCCCAGGTATTTGAAGCTCTCGACAATTTCGATGACTTGTCCCTGGGCATCTTGACACGAGCTGTTACATGTACTGTTTCAGTCTTGGTAAAACCCAAACCCGCAAAACTTCTGAGTACTTACCTACTTTTCTTAAAACTACAAAAGATGTTACTGGCATAGACATGTTAAGTTAACAATAGACAAGCTATTTTAAAGAGAGCTGTCAAAATTGTATGTTCCTTTGTACTTTGCAGTGAAACAAAGACAACTATATATCTATCTTCCACTATCTAATCAATTTTAATCATTCTGTTTCCCTCTAACAAGTTGAGATTGGGTCAATTTTGACTAGGACATGACAAGGAACGGAAGAAAATAGCCAATCTATGTAAAATAAACATCATTGGTGACTGGCCGGTTTTTGAAGTCATATATCTGAAGTAAAATTGTTCATGTATTTACAAAGTTAAAACATCTAACTCCTATTTTCAGGTTGACATTGGTAGTGCTTTAGCGTGCACAAATGGAGATGGAACATATTATATGGAGGGAGTCTACTCATGGGACTCAGGTAAGAATTTATTTGAATAGTTTGATCTCTACATACATACATATTTTAGAAAATGATTATACATTGTTTTTTTTTTTTTTTTATTTATTTTCAAAAGAAATTTTTTTGTTTGCAAAGAAATACAACAAAAACACATATACATTAGAAAAAATAAACAAAAATCCCACAAAGGCATAGCCTGTTTGTGGGTATACTGTGAAAGTCAATGAATGTGTTCACACTCTTTCAAGCAGTATGCACGAGGCAAAAGAGAAAAATATATTTTAAAAAAAATACAAGACATTAATATCTTTATACCAGAAGAAGAAGAAGGGAAATAATTATAATACATAAAAAAAAAAATGACGTAGATTATGTTATTGTTTATGGTTTTTATAGTAAGAAATAAATTTCTACCTTTACACTATGTATCCAACTTTGTGTTAATTTTTTAAAAGATGAAAAATTAGGACAATTTGACAATGCCATTGAATCAATTAAACTGGGGGCAATAAAATGTGCATGTCTCTGAGCAAGTCGTGATTTACAATGTGGTATTTCTAGCACTCGGATTCTTCTTTGACTAGACCTATTAGAGCTTGTGGCAAAAAAGTTTTGGTGCCTAAATACATAATTTAAACATTGTAATAAATATATTCGTCTTATATCCATTAGATTTGCTTCCTGAAACAATTGGAGGGAGGGGAAGGTTCTCTCTTTATGGAGCATTATTTTGATAATTAATTTTTGAGAGGTTTCCAAAGTTATTATATGATTATTATACGCTCCCCCCCATCCAATTATTCCATAGGATAGCGATGACTGAACCAGTGCAAAATATACCGTCTTAATAATATTGAGCGGAATATAGACACTCAGACGCTTAAACATATATGTTATGTATCTCAATTTATTGACAATTGTATTAATTGTGTTTAAACTAACTAACCATCACGCCATTTCCCCGAAGAGATAGGCAGAGAGGATAGAACGCCACACCACTCTGTCCTGGCACACTTCTCTTGCTTCCTCCACATTCATACATCTCCTCATGCACGCACGTCGATTATTCCGACTTCTTACATGCCCATGCCAATTGTTTTTAATTGTATAAATATGTATATTTCAGGTTGTGAGTCTACAAACCAGCTCGCCTCATTCTTCAAGTTCGACGCCTTCTGGTACCAGAGTGTCTTCGAGGGAAGCAATTACCAATCCGGCCTCGTGCAACAGCAACAAATAGGGAACGGCGCTCTCTTAATCTGGGGAACCAGCAAACCGCCAACCAGCAGCAGGGAGGGTATTCCAACCAGGTCAAGCAAACGGTGACGAAGCACGGCCAGAGTTTCGCTGTTAATGGACAGAAGGCCTTCGAGCAAGCAATCGGTGGACACATACACACTGGAGCTCAATGCCAATGTTACGAAGATGGCAAAAAGTGAGGTTAGGTTAAGTAAACGATAGGTATGAGATTTTTACAGAAATTATTACGTGCACTATTGAAAATGCTTGTGTTTAAATTTTTGATTTTATGATTTTTTTTGTTAACTTTTCATGTAAAATGATGAAGCTATTTTTTATTATAAAAAAATGCAATGTTTGCATAATTTTATAGAAATGAGTATTCTATTTAATGGGTTTCATTTTTTAAAAACTCCACGACTTAAATTGTCGGAAATTCATAATTCTTTTTTATATCATAAGTTGAAATTAATAACTTCCTTTAATCTTTGATTAAAAATTCAAGCATTTTTATGTCTATCGCCATAATTTATAAAATAAAACACAATTCATAAAATATATTATTTAAAAAGTAATGAAAGTATGCGAGAAGTATTCCTATACAATGAAAAGTTATAATTATTAATTTTAAAAATCATTTTATTATTTTTTATAATTAAATTATTAAATATGTTTAATATTAATTCAATAATTGAAATATTTTAATTTAATCATGTTTAGATTACAAATTTAAGTATTTTTAATTTAATTAGTAATTTTTGACTTAATACAATGTAAAATTCCGCCTGAGCATTTTGAAAATAATATATTATTTGAACTTATTTTTTAATAAACATTTTTTGTTTCTAAATGCTTTAGAAAGCATAGAATTTTTTTAAATACGATGTATGTTTTTAATTTTTTTTTATTTAATTAATAAAAACATTTATTTGAATTTCAGCAATTGTACTATAAGATTTTAATAATGTAGCACTCAGAGGCCAATACAGCGAAATGTTTGACGTAGATGGTCTAAGTGAAGACGCAAGATTGCGTATTGATGGCGTGGTGGGTAAATAGACACCAAAGACACGGTAGTACTTACCAAGTAATGCCACTGTTTTCTCTGAAATTCCTGTTCAAAGCTTACAATCATATTAAACATACAGGAGTTATGTACTGTTATGTATGATGTCAACACTGTGTTGGGAATGGCAACACCACAATCTCTGTAGGTAAGCTCAGGATGACAGCTGTGTTGGGCAATAATAATAAAAGATCCAAAATGGAGTAACAAGTGTATTCCCTATTATTATTATTCAAAATATAACACTGGCGACAAGGATAATGTCGGTGAAATTCAGTGAAAACGGCCCAGACAAAAGATGGAGCCACTACAACGATAGGTTATGTTTTGCGCTCGAAGCAAATGGAATACAAGAAGGCAAATTTGTTGGAAAACTGTGGAGTGGAAACTTGTTACCAATGAGGTTCTTCCAAAAAACATGAATATTCTTAAAAACGTTATAAATATTTAAAGTATATTTTTACAATTCCAACGATATAAAACACAATAATCAAAAATTTTGTTTTCATTTATAAATTTCTTGTTTAAAAACACGCAAATATGAATGATTTTTTAACGCCGTTATTGGCTAATGACGTCATAGTCGTTCGACCGCGTGAAAGGGGAAATTCATTCTGTAGTATGCGCCTATATTGCCTGTGACGTCACACCGCTTGTGGCGCCAAATGGAGGATTTTGCGAGCGATTTGAAAAAAGCACTATTTCAAACAAACGCGCTAGAAAATTCATATGATATCCTAAAAATTAAAAAAAAATTCCCTTGATATTGAAATTTTTCAATCAATTTTTTGAAGTAAAAAAAAAAAAATCAGGAAGAACCCCATTAGCAGCATTAAAACTGCCAAAAAGCATCAAGGAAGTGACATTTACAGAAATTGTGAATATATTAAACATACACTACAATCAAGAGCCTAACGAATAATTCTAATATCTTTCAAATTTCCGGCAACAGAAAGTTGAGGAGTCGATAAATTAGTACATTATAGTTTTAAAAAATACGCAAACACTGTAATTTCATGGATTTACAAAGGACGACATAAAGAGATAAGAAGGGTATAGTGTCGTGAATGACCAGAAAATTTGCAACAAGACTTAGAAATTAACTTATATAGTGCAGTGGAAATCTGTCAAGTTTTGAAAGGCAAGAAGGGGGGTTTAAAAAAATACTCTTACAACAGCGTGAAAATAAAACGGCCGGGGAAAAAAAAAGGAAATAAAAAAAAAAAAAAAATAAAAAAAATGTTTTTTTTTTTTTTTTTTAAAAAAAAAAA